>PYWC01000011.1:251676-274032 GCA_003182015.1 Tuber magnatum | reverse complement strand
CTAGTGAAATGGGTGGGGTACCCGGAAACAGAAAATAGCTGGGAACCCCTTGAGGGATTGGAAAATGCGACGGAAGCGGTTAATCAATGGTAGAAAGACAACAAACGGGAGGACGAGCTACCCCTTACGATAAACCATGTAACGGTGGCGTGGAGCCCAACCCTACCAGAAATCCAACACCTGCGCCCAGACACAGACCAAGGGATACAGGACGGATTCTGGTCAGCCCACTTCGAGAGCAATTTCGAAAGCAGCGAAGATGAGAATCGGGTAATGGAACATGAAGCGGCATACCTAGCCCGGCTGGCCGAGGCGGAGTACTAGCAATAGCGAAAGGAAAGAACACTCCATCCAACAGCCTTACGATGTCAAACCATGAGCAAGTACCTTGGAGACTACACCATCAGCTAATGGGACTGTTGGTGAACCGTGATATTATCCCTAGACGATATCTCACACACCGACTATTCATACACATCTGCAACAAATGCTTAGAAATAACAACAGAATCGACGGGACGAATGTGGGGAGAATCAGTGTCAGATGTT
This sequence comes from Tuber magnatum, assembly GCA_003182015.1. NCBI lineage: Eukaryota > Fungi > Ascomycota > Pezizomycetes > Pezizales > Tuberaceae > Tuber > Tuber magnatum. The sequence continues at coordinate 273,484 of PYWC01000011.1, read as the reverse complement.
TTCTCCTTTGGTAGTGGGTGCTACCTGAGTACAGGAAAATGTGATGGTTGCATGGAGACACAAGAAACCGAAATTAAGCCGCAACCCCCTTCCCATGAAGACCTAAGCGAGGCCAACACCTAAGCAAGGTCACCACCGAAACATAAATACCACCCACCAGCCCCCTAAACTATCGAAGAAAACAGATCATACTACCTAACCTCCAAACCTTTAACCCCTTATAAAACTTCTTCACCATATTACAAACTTACCCTTACGCGAGAAAAAGAAAAAACCAAAAATTTCGACCTACGCAGAAGTCGGCATTAAGGGACAAGACCTCATTTTGGGGCACCTACGTTACCGAGAAATCATTCCAGAAGACGCATACTGGAAGATTTTCTACATCGATCACTGCGAGGATTGCGGACAAATCGATGTCGAGACGGAGGAATGGGAGGACTGGACAGTATGGAACTTTGTAGACCTGCCACATTACTGGGAGTCTGGTTGCTTTGTGCATGGAGCGCCATGAGGGGAGTGCTTGGAGAGATGGTTGGAAGGTGCGGAATGGATATTGCAGGATGACTTGAGATTGCTCCATGATAGCGATGACGATGAAGATGCGTCCTATCCGGAGAATAGCGGGACTACCGTGCGTTAGGAGTTCATTGGGATTTCCTTGGATTGTTTTCTTTTGGTGAAGTTGGGGTTTTATTTTAGGAGTGTAACGGGTACGGGTTACTAGCGTTTTATGTTTGGTTTCACAGTATCGTTTGATACTTGTAGTGTTTCGTGTGCTATCGGTTGATACACACAATGTTTTATGTTTGGTTTCACAGTATCGTTTGATACTTGTAGTGTTTCGTGTGCTATCGTTTGATACACACATTGTTTTATGTTTGGTTTCACAGTATCATTTGATACTTGTAGTGTTTTGTGTGCTATCGTTTGATACACACATTGTTTTATGTTTGGTTTCACAGTATCATTTGATACTTGTATCGTTTCGTGTGCTACCAGTTGCTAGACACAATGCTTTGCAATATCGCTCATACTAGAGATAAGCGATATGCTGTATTTAAAGACCGCTAATTCCCGTGATGGAAACAGCAGACTTCGACAGAAAGTATTCTTAAATACACTTGGTTGAACGGTTACCTTTTGATCTCCTATTACACCTCGTTCGAAGCCTCCTTTAGCAAGCAGTGCTCGCTTCGTGTTGATCACGAAGCCATCTGCTTCTATTGTGTGCTACGTGACTAGGGCCTGGCCCGAACACGTTACATCATAAGTTTGTCCCTGTCCTACCCACACCCCTATTCCCAAGTCTGCGGTGTCCATGACTAGCCAAATTGGGCCCTCGCTCCTTATATCTATTGGCCGCATGACTTGGTGATCGATAATTTGCTTTTTTACCATTTCGAACGCGGTCTGATAGGTGGTTGTCCATACGAATTCGGCATTCTCCGTTAAATCTACCAATGGTGCTGTTAGGGTCGCATAGTGTGGGAGGAACTGGGCCATATTGTTTTCTATTCCTAGAAAGCGTTGCAATTCTTTCTTGTTTTGAGGTGTTTCCCAACCTGCAATAGAAGATATATTGTGGGGGAATGCATGAATTTCTTCTTTATCCAAGATGTGTCCTAGTACTTCCAGTTTATCTGCGAATAGTACTGACTTCCTTTTGCTTGCATAGAGTTTTGCTTTTCTGAGTCGGTCACACACCTGCCATATGTGCCTTTCATGCTTTTCTGATGTATCTGAGAATATGAGAGTATCATCAATGTATACCCATACAAAGTGATGTAGGAATTCACTTAAGAGGTCTTCCATTATTTGTATAAATGTTCCTGGTGCGTTCATGTCTCCTTGTAGTATTAGTTTCCTAACAAATCCTCCCAATAGTGTTTTAAAAGAGTTAAACTTAACACTATCTTTATCCACCCGTGTTTGGAAGTATGTGTCGCTTAGGTCAATCTTACTCCTGAATTTTGCTCGTCCAATACAGTTAAGGATTTTCTGTTGGTTGGGGATCGACAGACTATCCATGATCATGTTGTCACTTCGAATTTTTAAGTCTACCAGAGGGCGAATCCTTCAGTCTGACTTGGGTTGTACAAACAGAGGTGCCAATCTGGGAACTTCCTGTCGAATGATTACTCCAGCTCGCAATTTCTCGTTTATCCAGTTCATGAGTTCTTCCTTGTATGCTTCTGGGATTGAGTATGTTGGTTGGTTTTTTAGATCCGTTGGATTCTTTAGCCGAATGAGAGAGTTAATTTTTCGTACAGGGGGCAGCGTTTCCAGGACCTTCTCCGGGAATACATTCATGTATTCTTCCAGCAGTGTTGCTGAGGTTACATGTGAAACAGCGGCTCGGAACTCTCCACCTGTTGGTTTGCATAGCATGTGTAGTTTGTCATCAGGAAATTCTACTGCTGTGTCCTCACATCTGATAAGGGCAATGTGTCTTTTTAGGAATGGCATTCCAATCAGGGTATCATATTTTGCTAAGTTTCCTACTGACATCTCCTGATTTAACCATATCTTTTTCCCAATTCCTATGGTCAGTCCACATTTCTTGTAGCTTGAAGAGCGGGAACCTTTCATTGCTATGTTGACTGTTGTTGGTTGGGGCAGGGGTTCCGTGAGTATGCCATGGGTAGAGATAAAGGTGGTGCTGATAATGTCACAACCGATTGTTCCAGTATCAAATAGTACTTTTACTGGATGGCCCTCTATGTGGATCGTTCCTTCTAGCGTATCAAGGGGCCTAACTACCAACGCTGGTTGCATTCAGAGGCTTTCCATTTTTATGGAGTTAATTTCCACTTCGTCGTATTTGCTTGCTTCCATCTGGTTCCAGCTCGCATTTCCTCTAGCTGTTTTTCCTTTTCCCGTTTTGGCATAGCAGTCCTTTGCATAGTGCCCCTTTTCCCGCAATCAGAGCAGGTGCCTTCATCGTGTCGTTTTTGCTTTTTATCTCTCTTATCCTTTAAACCTTCATGTTTTGCTTGTTCCTTCCTTGTATTATCACACGATAACGATCCTTTACTGCTCCACTGCTGCACTATGTGTCTTCGGTAGACTCCTGTTTCATACAGGATGGCGTCTTTTCTTCGGGCTCATTTGACGATCCTGTCAAAGGAGTCTCCTTCTTCTTCCACAGGTTCCACCTCCTGTCGTAGCCAGGAGTGCATTGCTTCATGTAGCCTTTGCCATAGGGTGTATTGGGATACTGTTCCGGTAGGCAATCATCCATGGTACATCAACAAATCTGTTGCCACCAGTGTCATTCTGTCTGTCCTTCTGTTTCGTACTTGTTGGATTTCCTTGAATTTCTTGTATAGTTCTTCCATGTTTCGCGCAAATTGCAATCTGTCCTGCAGGTATTTTATCAGAGTCGTGCTTCGTATCTTTTCCTTGCTGTCATAATGGTTCATTACTTGATGATACGCTTCTTATACCTTTCCCGCATAGAAACTTCTGAAGTATGCTCCACTTCCTTCCTTTGTCTTATCCACGCCATGTAGGGCGAGGTATTGTGAGGTGGTCATTACCTATCGATCGAACACTTCTGGTTTTAGATCTTCCTTTTTTCCTGAGAAGGTGGGTGGCAGTAGGAGCATGATCTTGGGTCCTGTTCACCCCGCCCTGGGCCAGGCAGCGTGGCGGATTCCCCTTCGGACATATCATGTTCGGACCCTTCACTGCTGGAACTGTTGTCTGATGAGCTTTCTAAAGAGTCGCTGGGCTTTGCGTCCACAGGTTCTGTTGCTACTGTGTGATCTGATTCTTCTATCTTGTTATCTTCCTCCTTTGGAGTGCGGACAGGTGGGCTATCTTTCTTTGGTGGTTGTGCTGATGCCTTTCCTTTCCTAGGGCTGAGGGAAAAGATCCCAGGAAGAGTTCTTGCTTCTTTTGCTAACTTGTCGGTTGATTTGCTAAAGGTCTGCTTGGCCAAATCTCGTACTAACTGTCTTTCAGCTTCATCAATTGAAAAGTCCCTCTTTGGCCCCTTTGGCTTCTTGACTTGCCTTCTTTTGATAAGGCCTTCTCATGGGACCTGCTTCCCGCTTCGAGTCTCTAGTGACTCAATGGTGTCATGTTGGCAGAGCCGAACCTTTCGTGGTTCTGCCGCTCCCCACTGCTAGCTTCGCTGTTGGACTTGCGTATGTTGATCAGGACTGGTCCAGACAGGTTTCTAACCACTTACAGAGGTTAAAAAAATGTAAAGTGTTCGGGTTGGACCCTAGTCATGTAGCCGTACGATAGGAGCAGATGGCTTCTTGATCAACAAGAAGTGAGCGCTGCTTACTAAAGGAGTCTTTGAACGCGGTGTAATAGGAGATCAATGAAGTAACTGTTCAACCAGGTATATTAAGAATACTGTCTGTCGAAGTCTGCTGTTTCCATCGTGGACAACAGCGGTCTTTAAATACAGCATATCACTTATCTCCTGTATGAGCGATATTCCAAAACATTGTCTGTATTAACCGATAGTGCACGAAACAATACAAGTATCAAACGATACTGTAAAATCAAACATAACACAATCTGTGTATCAACCGATATCACACGAAACAATACAAGTATCAAACAATACTCGTGAAACCCAACATAAAACAATGTGTATATCAACCGATATCACATGAAACAATACTAGTATCAAGCAATACTCGTGAAACACAACATAAACTAACCTAGTACCTGTACCGGTTACAAGAATGTAGAAGTCAGGAAAGGCTAATAAGAGATGGGTGGTTGTGTGGAAATGTGAAGGAGCTGTGGAGAACTAGTCGTCCAAAGCTGCCAGAAGGGTTATCTGCCTTTTTTCAAGACTGGTTTCATGGGTTTCTATCCTGCTACCAGGTGGTTTTACAATTTGTTACCAATACAGCACAATCACTCCTGATAAACTATAAAGACCAAATCCTGATCCAGCTAAGATTCAATCAGAGGAATCAAATCCTTACACCCCTCCTATGCCTTACAGACTTCAGCTCTTCTGATTTACCTCCAGCCCCCAGGACTAATCTTCTCTCCCTACACTATATTTGTAATATTAATCAGGAAGGAATTCTAAAGTATATGATCTGTAATATTGATGAAACTCCACTCCCTTGCGAATGTTTAATTGGCCATACCTATGATATTCAAGGTATTAAAACAGTATGGTTAAAGAGTGCTGAGTCAGGCTCTGGGAAGTGCCAATGTACTCTATTTCTATGCATTTTCACAAATGGAGTTCCTCAAGCTCCTTCAATTCTTATCTTTACTACAACTAGGAGAGCAAGAATACAAGAGAGAGAATCATACCAATAGAATAAGAGAGTACATGTTGAGTTTTCACTGACAGGATGGATGAGTGAAAGTTTATTTACATAGTTTATTCTAAAATTTCTTCTACCACTCTTCAGAAAACAATATGCTTTATTCATATTTGATCAGTATTGTGCTCACCTTACTCCTCAAGTGATTCAGACCTGCAAAGACTACCATATCACCCCCTCCTTATCTTGAATACCAACTGGCACCACTCCCTTAATCCAACCACTCGATGTAGCTATGAATAAGTCCCTTAAGGGCTTAATTAAAGATTTTACAGAGGAGATAAGGGAGAAGAAAGAATCAGCTGAGGATATTGAAAAGTGAAGTGTCAGTTAGTATAGGGTTATTACTATAGAGATAGTTGGTAGAGCTTGAGAGGAGTGGTATAAGCCTGAGAAACAGTCACAGTAAAAGATTGTTGTTCAATCCTTCCATAATATGGGTATTTCTTTACTGGTTGATAGCTTCTATGATTATGAGCTGAATATTAAGGGCTTTGCACCTGGAGAGCTTGTGGTTTATAACTGGGCACAGCCAGAGGATAAAATGGGTTATGGAGTCTCTGAAACTGAGAATGCTGAGCTTTTACCAGTTAATACTGGTAATAATACCATTGAATTTGATCTATTAGATGAATAGTTTCCCAGTCGCTTCTTCATTTTTTTGATATGTTTTTCTTTTTTTACTTTTTTCCTCTTACCCTATACAGGATAGTCTAATGGCGACATTATATGTATTTCTCTTGGCAACGGTCTCTATATACACAGTGGTTACGGTAGTTCCCATCTCGTATGTGCCGAGTGCTCGGGCATGGTGGACGCACCCTGCCCGACGCTTCCTTACATTCGATCGCGTCCGGAATGCTGGGATAGCGATGAGAATATGAAGTGTGTCAATGGGTCTTGGTCCAAATCTTGTACTAGTACCGTACTCTACGAGTACTAGGGGGTAGGCAAAAGTCGGGTCCACTTCCGCAAGGAGAAGTGGCGATAGCTGGAGCATGAACGCTGGCAGAGGGCTTGTGTTACCGGACGCGAAATACCCCTACACCCGAGTACTGACAGCACAGCGAACTGCACGAGTAGATTATGGTCAGCCAGGACCCAATGGAGTAGGCCCCAACCGACACGCACAAACACGTCGACCTTCCCCCCCACTCAACGCCACCTCTCCTTTTATTTTCTTGCTAAAGTCTTTGACGCCGAAGGTTCGATCTCTGAGCTGTTTCGCGAGTTCTTTCCAGTCCGATGGGCCCCTTCTTCCAGCGTGTCACTGGGTAGGATACAGCACACGCACCAAAAAGTAGCGGTCACCCGTCGTAGAGTAGGAGGAGAACAAACATCTTCACCATCACCTTGAACAATACAGTGGCTCATGATGAGAGCAACGGAGAGGATTCTAAACACCAGACGATATGATCAACATGTGATTTCAAATAGGCATAGGGCACAGGAGTAATGAATCCACAAAATAAAGAAAGGCATCCAGAGAGCCTCATGCTTTAGTTCTATTTTTTGTTCACTCAGATGGAAGACGGCGTATTGCATGGGTGAAACGTTCATCGCCAGCCTTCCCTGATGTTCACAGAGCCCCAGCCCAAAAATCCAAAAATCGTTGGTCCCCGAAGAAACCCAGATCTAGGAACGCCCACTACCACTGCCCACTGAAACACAACAACCCATCAGCGCTCACAACAGAGCGGAAGAAAAAAAAATTCAACCACGCTCACCGGCTATCGTCCAACCACAGTGAAGCATGCAGAGAGCATCACTACGATCAGTTTTATCCACCGCTCGCAGGAGTACAACCGTTCCGCCCTTGAGGCACCCGAGGAATTTCACGGCTCTGAGGCTCGCTCCTCTCTCGACCCGCTCTAACCCTCCCATCTCCCCCGCTGGGTCCATGAATACAAAAAAGCTCTCGCTTGCCCTGCTGAGCGGTTTGGTTTTGACGGGTGCTTGGTACTATAGGGACACTCTTTTGGGAGCTAGTGAAACTGGGTTTCCGATTGCAGGCGAATCATCATCAACCCCATCCACTACCACCACTGCTGTTGGACCCGGGGCAGCTGAGGGGCCGAGGAAAGTTGTAGCCGTCGACAACGAATCCGTTTATACGGGCACCTCTCCCACCGGGCCTGGAGGAAGGGTCAGCAAGGAGGTTGAGAACAATAACGGGGAGAAAGTCGTCGAGATGTTGGCCCCTGAGCAGGCTACCTCGAAATTGAGACGAAATGAGGAGAGTTATCTTGTTGGGAGAGGAAAAGGTGTTTGGAGATACGATGTGGTCCAAGTCCCCAGCAATGACCCCATTGAAGATGATCATGCGGAAAAGATTATCGAAGTTCCCCCTACGGTAGTACCAGCGGAGGAAGGGCAAGAAGTTGGGCCCAGCGACTGGATGTTTTGGGGAGTTTTTGACGGTCATAGGTTCGTTTCATCGCTTTTGGTGGTTTCAGCACATTGTTTATGCCCAAATCGTCTGTACATGACTAACAATTGTTTCCCTACAGTGGCTGGACTACTTCCGCAAAGCTCCGTCAAGTTCTCATCACGTTTGTTGCTCGCGAGATCAGCAATACATACAAAGCAGCCGTTGCGGACCCAACCTCCAAGACACCATCACCCGAATCAATTGACAATGCCATCAAAAAGGGATTTCTCCAATTAGACCACGAGATCATTCACGAGAGCGTCGACAAGGTCTTCAAGAATCCCTCAAAGTTGGTAGCCGCCGAGACGCTAGCACCCGCCCTTTCCGGCTCATGCGCGCTCCTCGCGTTTTACGAAAGCCGCTCGAAACTCCTGCGAGTTGCCGTTACGGGTGATTCAAGAGCTGTGCTAGGTCGTCGCGGCAGCAACGGCAAATGGACTGCAACACCTCTTTCCGAAGACCAGACCGGTTCCAATGAGTCCGAGGCTGAGCGGATGAGGAAGGAGCACCCCGGAGAGGAATTTGTCGTGAGAAATGGGCGTGTCTTGGGTGGGCTTGAGCCCTCACGGGCATTCGGGGATGCTTTCTACAAGTGGAATTATGACATCCAATTGAAGATTAAGAGTCAGTTCTTCGGACGGGCCCCCAGCACATTATTGAAAACACCTCCCTATGTCACCGCAGAACCAGCTATCACTACAACCCGAATAGAACCCGAGAAGGGCGATTTCCTGGTAATGGCTACGGACGGGCTATGGGAAATGCTGACGAACGAAGAAGTCGTTGGACTCGTGGGTAAGTGGCTGGATGACCAGAGGGCCGCCTCCAAGGACGGAAAGCCATGGTTTGGCAGCTGGTTCGGGGGAAAGGACCAGGGAATGCTGCCGGTGGAGGCCACGACTGACGATCCCACTGGCCAGCGCCAGCCCATTCGTATCAAGCAGTGGGGAGTCACGGCGAAGGATAGCGAGCGGTTTGTCTGCGAAGACCGAAACGCCGCCACTCACTTGGTTAGAAATGCACTCGGTGGAAAGAACCAGGACATGCTTTGCGCGCTGTTGACACTGCCCAGCCCTTACTCTAGACGTTACAGGTATATCCCTAACAACCCTAATTACCCGAAATGTATGTATACATGAACTAACATCTCCCCTCAGAGACGATCTTACCGTCGAGGTCATCTTCTTCGGTGACAACACCGAAAACAACGGTCAAGTCACCATCAACAAGGAAGCCACCGCAACCGTTAAGAACGACACTCCCCAAGCAAAACTATAAATAATAAATTAAACCCCCCATATCACCGTCGCCATAACCATCATGTAGCGTTGACAGCATCCATAACCCTACACCTTCGCCGTCAGATTCGATATATCAAAAGAAAAGAAAAGAAAAGAAAAATCCTATGCTTAAACCATAATCGCTAGTTTTTTCTTCTCCATTTAATCAATCTAGGGGTAATGCGTTTGGCTCTTACCCACATGCTGTACTTTGCTAAAAACTTGCCTTCTCTTACATTTCTTTTGTCTAATACTGAGGGCAAAGTGATGGGTTGGAGGTAGTACTGATTCCTGTTGCTGCTCTCTCTTGTTTTGGCTGGCTGGCTTGGGGCGGATTTTCTACGTCTATACTTACTCTACTCTTCCTTTTTTTCTCCTTTTCCTTTCTCCCGTTATCTTTTGTATGATATAGCACCGGCGTTTGGGGAGAGAAATACATGTCGATTTCCTGATAGCATGTAACAGGTGTTTGCATGTGCGACCGATTGATTGATTGATTGAGGTAGGCTATGTGAGGTGGATTTAGGCATTAGTATATCAAGAATGGAGTACCGGTGCCATAGTCAAAAGGCTACAAGCGATCCGTGGAACCCTCGAGCGCGACGCAGACACCGGCATAAGTCACGGTTTTTTCCCCCAAGGGCTATGATATTAATACCAGACACATGGTCACATAATATCACTCGCGAAACTACTCGGATCCCGGCAGCGGAACCGGAGGTATTCGCTATGCCACCCCCGTACGTTCACCACTAGCATGGCCCCTCGACCTCCGCTCGAGGAACGCGTTTGCTGGATGAAAGTATTTTGCTGGATGAAAGTATTTTGCTGGGTAAAAGTATTTTGCTGGGTAAAAGTATTTTGCTGGGTAAAAGTATTTTGCTGGGTAAAAGTATTTTGCTGGGTAAAAGTATTTTGCTGGGTAAAAGTATTTTGCTGGGTAAAAGTATTTTGCTGGGTAAAAGTATTTTGCTGGGTAAAAGTATTTTGCTGGGTGGCGGCTTCGCCGCTTTTTCTTTCTTGCTTGCTTTCACCTCGCCGCCAGGGCCAGGGATGCCTGACTGTGGGGCGGCGGGGGGGGTTCGGGCCAAGCAAGCAAGAGCGTGGTGGGGTGTAGTACATATACGATGGGTTAGGGGTAATTGCTCTGGACCAATCAGAAGGCTCCAAAATACGAAAGGCCACCTGGTAGTACAATATAGATCACCGCATCAATGAATCCTAAAAGCTGCCCCCGAATTAATCCTTAGCTGTGGTACCCCGCCTCGCTACGTTATCTGGGGCTATGCGAGCTTGGCCCTTTCCGGCATGGGCATTCCCCAGCAGCGGTGCAGCCACCAGGGGATGTCCATCCCGGGTACGCTACCACCCCTGGGGAATCCACTATCCGTTACGGCGAGTCGAAAACGGCCGGCTTAGCTATGATACATAGTCACAAGGGTCCCACTGAGTGGGGGGGTAGAACCACTGGAACGCAAAAGTAAACCGCCAATTTATCATTCCGGTTTCCGGGTTTGTGTAAGTGCCAAGTACTTTACCTTCCCGCCAATGTCTCGTGGGTGCTCTGGGTTGGGCTGGGTTGAATGGCGCGGTACTGGCCTTCTCTGGAGGGGGTTGTGGAGCTACTGGGCGCGAAGGCAATTCTCTGATAAAGAGGTAGAACTTGAAGGGTGTGTGGGGAGTGCTTAGGTGAGTCTTGATCCTCTCGGTCAAGGGGGGGGGGGGTAAACTTGAAGAGATATGTGGAAGGGTCTTTCTAAGGCTCCCCCCCAGAGAATGTCCGAAACAGTGATCGGGGAGCTGTTGGGTAGCAGATTGGGATAGGGGTGTATCCGCTGGCGGCGCCCTCGAGAAACGCTTACCCTCACGTGTGTCAATGGAGATAACGATCCCCTCTAGGACTCTCGGCCCCGGTAATGGTGCAGTGATTCCGATCCACACCTCGCGGTGGCCTCGGATAAATTGCGGACTCACATTTCTATCCACACGCCGAGATTGGCTAGGTGGGCAAAAATATCTTCTCGGCTTTTTAAATAAGAATTGTCTCTAAAGTCTCCTTCCAAAGTCCAATCCTACAATCGGAGAACCGTGGCACAGAATCTTGGGTGGGGAGTCAGGGCAGCGATATATCCCCGCCGACCCCAATAGACAGCTTCCTGTAAAGGCGTGAAATTTGAATAGTGTTCTCGAGTGTTATATCCTGCACAATTATCTCTGGATGTCGGAGGGAGATCGATGGTTGGTGCAGGATACTAGTACAGTCTTCATTATATGTCACCCCTCTTCAAGTATGATAGCGATAAGTGAAGCTCCTATATGGCCACTGGGAACTTAGGAGGGTATATGCCCCCAGTAGTATAATCGCATCAACTGTGCCATCAGTTAGGTCCCTGAGATTCTTTGGACTTGACAATATGTGCCGACCCCGTATCAAGATTCACGATTGCTAGTATCATACAGCGGGTGCGTATTACCCATGGCTCATAGCCCAGTACCCTCCACCCATGTAAAACAGAATTCATCAGTAATATCAAGAAGGGTAGCCAACGGTCAAGGGAAACAAAAGGTTGTTCACGGACCCAAACCGCCGCCTCCGGGGGTATTAGCGAAAAAGTCCAAGACCAAAAATCAAAAAATGAGACGCAGAGAATCGCAATAGTGCGTATGGCTGCGGACACGGTAGTTGAGGGGGAGGAGGAGAAAGGTTGGGGGAGCCCCTTTACACACAGGCGGACCGTTCAAAATGGTTGGCACTTGCCGTGAAGAGGAAGACAGCGCCCAGAGGGAATAAAATCAGTTAAGGATTCAGTGCTAAAAATCAGCCTTAGGTTGGTATCATACTGTGCTTGGAGAAATCATGTGGTATCACTCGAGGATGTGGGTTAAAGCAGTGAAAACTGAAGTCGACCTTAAATAGAGTAATATTCAATCCTGTAATCGGTTGTCGAATAATAACAGCAAAACAAAGACTATATATATACAAACATCCAAGTTCAGCGCAGCTATCATTCCATACTAGCCTTCGTTCACAAGCCACTTATTCCTGACCAAGGAATGCAACCCGCCAGCTTCATTCCTGGCCCAGGAATAAAATCTAACAGCTACTTAGCATGTGTAGCACATTCCAGACAACAAGCAGGAGGAAGAAAGAGATAAGCCAGTTGATACACAATAAAATATAGCTACCCTCCCCGAAAAAAATCTTCGAGATTATGAGTATATACGGATTCTTTCAATACCCGTCTACAGGACAGAAGTTTCTTGCTTCCTCTTGCACCCGGCGACGCCAACTGTTCGTCTCGGTGTAGGCGGATGGATAGTACGGAATACCATCGCCACACAGCCAGATCGGCCTTCCCAAGGGCTTTGTGTAAAACGTCCCTTGGGGGAGCTGCTCTCCGTTGCTGGTAGTTTATGGCCTCGGACCTTGGTCCGAAGGAAAATCAGGACGTCCTCCAAGCGGAGCGTGGCACGGCATAAACGGGCTTATTCAATACCAGGGTAACAGTGTGGACGTGCCATACACCTTCCGACGGAACTTAAACGGGTATAATATCTCATACTCTAGTATGATACCACACTAAACTCGATACTTTCATAAGTTACCCGAGCCAGTCCACCAAACGACATCCTCATAAATCCGTGCCCAAACACCACGGAGCTTCCCGCAAAAACAAGCATTACAATATCCCAAATCAGGATATATAGATTCCCAGCAATACCTTTTGGATTCCACAGCCATTCCACCCAGCACTCACCCCGGGAGAGCATACAGCAGCTCGAGCGGTTGAGAAGAGTAGCGACCGAAGCCGGCGGATCCAGGAAATACCAAGGTGAATACCAAGCATCGAACCAACGACTCAGGGTAGCGCCATCACACACGGATCACAAATCACACCATAGCCCTCCATTTCCCGATCTCTCGACTCGCCATTCCGTCCGCTACCATACTGACGCTCCAGTCATTCCATCACGTCCCGCCGCTCTGTAAAGTCTGCTTGAGATTTGCACACTACCGCCACATCTACTCCCAAAGACCTTGAAAAATGAATCCCCTCCCTCCCCCCCTCCCAGTTTCACTCAATAACCCCAAACCCCAAAGTGCCAGCGCCCTGTAACTACCGTCATGGAAAGTTGTTCGCAAGAGACAGGTCGGTTGAGTGGTTGATACAATCTTCACCTACACCGGATTCCTAAAGAAGATCAAAAACGAGAGTGGATACGAGGAGAAGGCGGGGCACCATGCGGGGCAGTGACGGTGATTGCACATGGTGTACCATATATAGTCTACACAGCGTGGTGGTATCCCCTGGGATTCGGGCGTAGGTTGCGCCAGGTTGTCGGGGCGAATTGGTTAGGGTATCAAACGCCACCAGATATAGCAAAAAGGGCCTGTAACATGATCTAATATTATGTATGATATTACAAGGATCATACAATCTTTTGTATTTAAAGAGCCTACAATCTCTTAAGGTTTCAGTCTCTCAAGCCTACAGGGATACTCGTCTTTAGTGTAGTATAAGTTGAAAAGCTGCTGTATTAGTCCTACTTCTTTTTACTATCTTACCAAAGAATACCCTCTGACACTCATCCTCCTATCCTTAAGGTATCAAGAGAATCTTTTAGAGACTCTCACAACACTTAGAAGTAGGTTACAAGCATTGTATTTTTTACAAGGAGGAAACAATCTCAATGATGAAGAAAATAGCAGACATAGAGCACTATGAAATATTTCTATATGGTGCCAGACACCCGAAAGGTACACCTGTGGGAGATTCAAAATGTAATGCCTTATATAATCAGGGTCAGGGATATTTGTTAAGGAATATTATATGAAAGGCCTTAAGTTCAAGTTGTAATGATAGTTAAGTTATTATTGATTTTATGCAAATGCTTGTATTCTGTTAGTATCATATAATTCCAGTTTAGCAAGCTTGTTGCCAATATAATACCTACAACAAATACTTCTATTTCACTACTATCTACATTTCTAATATCAACATGGCTGCCATACCAATCAATCTAGCAACAGAAAATACATCACAATCAGATATACAGCAATCACTTCCCCTATCAACAAATCCTTATACACTGAAGTCCAGAGCATGCAGAGAACAAAAAAGACAAGCCCAACTTCTTATAAGTAATTCTTCTGATATTGCAAGTACAATATAATCTAACTGCTGCTAAGTACAAACTAATATTCTATATAGAGTGGTGAAAGCATACAGAAGCAACCAACTACCAATGCTTTATGAGTATGAAAATATCAACAACTGAAAGTAATGACACACTTGACTTCAACTAAAACTCCAATTCCACCTCTGATACTATCACCTATGTCTCCTATACCCTCTGATAGCCAGCTTGAAGAGCAATATTGTAACGTGTTCGGGCCTGGCCCTAGTCACGTAGCGGTACGATAGGAGCAGATGGCTTTGTGATCAACACAAAGCGAGCGCTGCTTGCTAAAGGAGGCTTCAAACGGGGTGTAATAGGAGATCAAAGAAGTAACCGTTCAACCAAGTATATTTAAGAATACTGTCTGTCAAAGTCTGCTGTTTCCATCGCGGGAATCAGCGGTCTTTAAATACAGCATATCGCTTATCTCCAGTATGAGCGATATTGCAAAACATTGTGTGTATCAACCGATAGCACACGAAACAATACAAGTATCAAACGATACTGTGAAACCAAACATAAAACATTGTGTGTATCAACCGATAGCACACGAAACAATACAAGTATCAAACGATACTGTGAAACCAAACATAAAACAATGTGTGTATCAACCGATAGCACACGAAACAATACAAGTATCAAACGATACTGTGAAACCAAACATAAAACAATGTGTGTATCAACCGATAGCACACGAAACAATACAAGTATCAAACGATACTGTGAAACCAAACATAAAACAATGTGTGTATCAACCGATAGCACACGAAACAATACAAGTATCAAACGATACTGTGAAACCAAACATAAAACAATGTGTGTATCAACCGATAGCACACGAAACAATACAAGTATCAAACGATACTGTGAAACCAAACATAAAACAATGTGTGTATCAACCGATAGCACACGAAACAATACAAGTATCAAACGATACTGTGAAACCAAACATAAAACAATGTGTGTATCAACCGATAGCACACGAAACAATACAAGTATCAAACGATACTGTGAAACCAAACATAAAACAATGTGTGTATCAACCGATAGCACACGAAACAATACAAGTATCAAACGATACTGTGAAACCAAACATAAAACAATGTGTGTATCAACCGATAGCACACGAAACAATACAAGTATCAAACGATACTGTGAAACCAAACATAAAACAATGTGTGTATCAACCGATAGCACACGAAACAATACAAGTATCAAACGATACTGTGAAACCAAACATAAAACAATGTGTGTATCAACCGATAGCACACGAAACAATACAAGTATCAAACGATACTGTGAAACCAAACATAAAACAATGTGTGTATCAACCGATAGCACACGAAACAATACAAGTATCAAACGATACTGTGAAACCAAACATAAAACAATGTGTGTATCAACCGATAGCACACGAAACAATACAAGTATCAAACGATACTGTGAAACCAAACATAAAACAATGTGTGTATCAACCGATAGCACACGAAACAATACAAGTATCAAACGATACTGTGAAACCAAACATAAAACAATGTGTGTATCAACCGATAGCACACGAAACAATACAAGTATCAAACGATACTGTGAAACCAAACATAAAACAATGTGTGTATCAACCGATAGCACACGAAACAATACAAGTATCAAACGATACTGTGAAACCAAACATAAAACAATGTGTGTATCAACCGATAGCACACGAAACAATACAAGTATCAAACGATACTGTGAAACCAAACATAAAACAATGTGTGTATCAACCGATAGCACACGAAACAATACAAGTATCAAACGATACTGTGAAACCAAACATAAAACATTGTGTGTATCAACCGATAGCACACGAAACAATACAAGTATCAAACGATACTATGAAACCAAACATAAAACAATGTGTGTATCAAGCAATAGCACACGAAACACTACCAGTATCAAACGATACTGTGAAACCAAACATAAAATCCTAGTAACCCGTACCGGTTACAAATATATTGATAAAGAATTACAACTGGACTATAAGTCCTGGCTGCAGCGGTATATGTTTATCGATAAACCCTGTTCACAATACTGATCAATCCCCAAATCTGTCTACCAAGCTATATAGTGAAAGGTTTCCCCTTGCAAATGCAAAATAAAGAACTGGCCAACAGGCCTGTAGTTTAAACATCACTATCAGGTGTATCTCTTCCTAAAGTTGCAGTTACAAAATGAGATCAAAGTACTCAAGAGGTCGGACCTCTTGATAGGGGTTTCCAGGTCCCTGGTATCCTATAAGAAGCTTGCCCAAAAGGTTGCTGATGGGGGTGGGTAAAGCCAAAAGGTTTGAAGACAAATTATGATTCAGGAGAAATTATAGGTCAAGAAGCATCTGATACCTGAACTAAATCAAGGAAGACAAGGAAAGGTTGTAACATTATTGGAGGATTAAGAGACAATGCTGGCTGTATGTCAACATATTCTTCAAGTGGGTGAAAGTAAGTGTCTATTCTGATTATTGTTCACAGCTTACATGTATTTTATTATTAGATATTTACTTATATTATTTATTAGAGCTAAGTTCCTATAGTTTAGCTAAAGCTGTCGTTATCTACTGAAAGGAAACCCAAACCGATAATAATATAGGTAACTGGTTTACAAGCAGCATGACTGGAGAGATAGAGCATACAATTGCATTATGAACAGCAAGATGATGGTTACGAAAATTGGGATTTAAATATAAGGAGTATTGAAAAGGTATTTACAATAACAGACATGAGAAGGATGATGTAACCGGTACAGGTACTAGGTTATGTTTTATGTTTTGTTGTACAGTATCATTTGATACTTGTTTGTAACGATCCAGTATACATGAGCTATGGCGGTCAGAACCTTCACCCATACAGGTAGCCAGGAGGTGAACTGGTAGGAACTGACAGGCAAGTAAGTACTTGACCTACGGAGACCCGATGGCCTGGGCTCCGAGATGAACAGAGTTAGCTGGCCAGGTACTTGGGTACCTGGGTACACCCGGTAAGTAGTGTCAGCGTACTTAGAGAAGAGGGGAGTTTGAGAAAAATGACCGGAATGTTGGTCACGCGAAGCCATGCATAATACTGGAATCTGGGGTTCCGGAAGATGCTATTGGGTGAGCTACACAGCTCTGCAGAAGCTGCAAACTGGAGACATTATTCCTATCATACCCCTGCGGCCCCACCTTGAGGCCCGGACGTCATGGGCAAAGGGTTGTGTAGTTGTGTGCAGTCTAGCAAAGAAGGATCTTTGGAGACCTGCTTGCAACACCGTATATGTTGCTGCGGTCCGGTCGACTATAGGCTGTTCGCAGGATATATAAGGGGGCATAGGGTGGAAGGTGGAGTACCTCCTCCAAGTTGTTCGGGGTAAAACAGACCAAAACTGACGGAGTTAACGGGAGTTCACCGTGGGGGTCCCAAAGGTAGTCCCAGGTAGTACTGTGGCGGCCGGGAGAGTTTTATACCCACCAAGCCCAAAAGTGTCCCCAATGCCATAGGCTCTGAAAGGGAAGTGCAGAGACACTGAAAGCATGATTTCTACCACAGGTAAGATGGATCCAAGGGAGGGGTCATGGGTAGCGCGCATTGGACCCCTCCCAGATCACCGTATCATGCAGAAGAAACCAGAAGCCCAAGAACCGTAAATAGTAGACAGATAAACCACTTACAGTAGCTTCCGGGGCCAAGTAGAGATCAATGCATATGGGAAGGGTGTCATAGATAGTCTAGTTCATGCAGTGTCTTGACTGTTGGCCACTGGCAAGATGCCGATGCGCAGAAGTTTTCACTCTGCCAGGCTAAATAGAAATGCACCGCAGAAATGATAACCGCATAAGGTGAACACCGACTAGAGTGTGTCAACACATGCATGCCCGCAGGGTGTGCCAAGAGATGTGTCGGACCACCCTTAGCAGAGGAAGAGTGTGCTCGAATAGTTGGAGTAAACTGATGGAGGAGTTTCTGGCATAAGATAAAACTACCAAAAAGTCTATGCGAGAACTCTCCTACTCGAACAATCAATCCTCTCGAGACCTTAATTGAGTGAAGCGTCTGGCTTAACAAGATTAAGTTTTACCGTTTACTTTACTCTTACATTGGTGTGAACTTTTGGCGATAAGTTTGAAGTTGTTCAGTACAGTCGCAACCTTGGGATCCATCTTCCTAGAGGTGCTCCCGTTGCATTGTTATGTTTCACAGGTATCACTTGATACTTAGAATGTTTTATGTTTGATTTGATAGTATCGTTTGATACTTATTATGTTTCAATGGTATCACTTGGTACTTTGAATGTTTTATGTTTGATTTGATGGTATTGTTTGATACTTGTTATGTTTTAAAGGTATCGCTTGATATCTTGATTGGTTTATGTTATTGCTCATGGTGAAGATGAGTGCGAATTTGTATTTAAACACCGCTGATTCTGCGATGGAAACAGCAGACTTCGACTGACAGTATCTCTAATATACTTGGTTGAACAGTTACTTCTTGATCTCCTAGTACGCCCCTTTGAAGCCTCCTTTAGTCTACACAGCTCTCGCCTCTTGCCAAGCAAGTGGGCTACCTGTTACTATCGTACCCGAGCCGTGATTAGCACACTAGGTATGAACATGTTACATTTTTTTAACCTCAACAGGTGGTTACAAATATTGTACCTGGACAAGGCCTGATCAACCTACAGATGTCTATCAAAAAACACTAGCAGGTGGAAGCCGCAGAACTCTCGGTGGTTGGCTTAGCCAGCATACACTATTTTACCACTCAGGACAAGGAGTAGGAAGCAAGTCCCACATGAAGGGCTAGAATGCCCCAGACAACCCAAGGAACCAAAGGACAGGGAAGAGTCTAGCTCTTACGAAGCTGCCAGGCAGCTTGCGAAAGACCAGGCTTCACGAACCTCAGAACCACCCAAAGAAGAACAAGTCGAGGCATCGGAAGACCCCCCAGTATCACCAAAGTACCCCTCTGGAACAGAGAATGGTGAAAGCAAGGAAAGCGAATCCGATATGTCTAGCTCAGAAGCCCCACCACCTCCACCAGTACCCCCAACTGGTAGCACTAATGACCAGCCAGGAAAGAAACCTGAGATAGAGTTACCACCACCACAGAAGTTCAGTGGGAAGGGAGACGACCTCAAGCCTGGAGCATTCAAGCGATGGTGTAACCGGTACGGGTACTAGATTGTTTTATGTTTGGTTTTACCATATCCTTTGATACTTGTATTGTTTCGTGTGCTATCGGTTGATAGACACATTGTTTTATGTTTGGTTTCACAGTATCGTTTGATACTTGTATTGTTTCCTGTGCTATCGTTTGATACAAACTTTGTTTTATGTTTGGTTTTACAGTATCGTTTGATACTTCTATTGTTTCGTGTGCTATTGGTTGATACACAAATTGTTTTATGTTTGGTTTCACAGTATCGTTTGATACTTGTATTGTTTCGTGTGCTATCAGTTGATACACATATTGTTTTATGTTTGGTTTCACAGTATCGTTTGATACGTGAATTGTTTCGTGTGCTACTGGTTGATACACACATTGTTTTGCAATATCGCTCATACTGGAGATAAGTGATATGCTGTATTTAAAAGACCACTGATTTCCGCGATAGAAACAGCACACTTCGACAGACAGCATTGTTTAAATATACTTGGTTGAATAGTTACTTCTTTGATCTCCTATTATACGCCGTTCGAAGCCTTCTTTAGTAAGCAGCACTCACTTCGTGTTGATCACAAAGCCATCTGCTCCTATCGTACCGCCACGTAACTAGGGCCTGGCCCGAACACGTTACATTTTTTTAACCTCAGCAAGTGGTTAAGAAACCTGCAGGGACCTGGTCTGATCAACCTACGAAAAGTCCAACAGCGAAGCTAGCATCGGGGAGCGGCAGAACCACGAAAGGTTCGGCTCCGCCAACACGACACCATTGAGTCACTGGAGACTCGAAGTGGGAAGCAGGTCCCACGAGAAGACCTTACCAAGAAAAGGGAACCCAAGAAACTGAGAGGGCCAAAGAGCGAGTTCTCAAGCGACGAAGGAGAATGACCACTAGCGCGAGACTTGGCCAAGCAGACCTTTAGCGAATCAACTGACGAATTAGCAAAGGCAGCAATTAGCCTTCCTGGGCTATTTCCCCTCAGCCCCAGCAAAGGAAAGGCACCGGCGCAACTACTGAGGAAAGATAGCATACCTGTCGAGACACCTAAGAAGGAAGACAACGACGAAGAAGCATCAGACCACTCGCTAGTAAGGCAGCCACCAGACAAATTCCCCAGCAACTCTCCTGAAAGCTCCTCCGACAACAACCTGAGTAACGAAGAGTCTGAACACAATTTGTCCAAAGTTGAATCCGCCAGACTGCCCGGCCCCTGGGCTGGGTGAACCGGACCTAAAATCAAACTTCCGCTGCCACCCTCGTTCCCGGGGTGAAAAGGATGACTTAAAACCTGAAGTATTTGCCCGGTGGGTTATAACAACCTCTCAATACCTGGCCCTACATGGAGTGGACAAAAGGAAGGAAGGAAGTGGAGCATACATTGGAGGTTTCTGTACTGGGAAGGCCGAGGAAGCTTACCACCAAGCAATGAACCACTATGAGAGTGGGGAAAAGATCTGAGGAACAACCCTGATAAAATACTTGAGAGAGAGATTCCAATCCTCGCGAAACCCGGAAGAACTATACAAAAGATTCAAGGATATCCAGCAAATACGAAATGGCAAAACCGAAAGAATAACTGTGGTCGCGACGGATCTCTTAAAGTATTATGGACAATTGCCTACTGGGACGGTGTCTCAGTACACACTGCGACAAAGATTGTATGAAGCAATGCATCCCAGACTATGACAGGGGGTAGAACCCGTGGAGGAGGAGGGTGATTCCTTTGACAAGATAGTCAAGCGGGCCGAATGGAAGGACGCTATCCTGTATGAAACAGGAGTTTACCGAACTCACGTACCACAGCAAAGGAATAGCAAAGGATCATTATCGCGAGATAATACGAAGAAGGATAAACTATACTGCAAGGATTCAAAGGACAAGAAGGTCAAGAAACAGAAACGATGCGAGAAAGGCATGTGTTTCGAATGCGGAAAAAAGAGGCACTATAAAAAGTACTGCTATTCCAAAAAAGGAAAAGGAAAGGCTGCTAAGCGAGAGGCTAGCACGAACCACATGGAAGCAACTGAATATGACGAAGTGGAAATTAACTCAGTGGAAATGGAAAGCCTCCGAACGCAACCAACGTTGGCAATAAGGCCCCGTGACGCTCTGGAAGGAACAATTCACATAGAAGGCCATCCAGCAAAGGTACTATTCGATACGGGAACAATCGGCTGTGACAGAGTTAGCGCCATCTTTATATCTACCGATGGCATCCCTACGGAACCTCTACCCCAACCAACAACAGTCGATATAGCAATGAAAGGATCCCGCTCTTCAAGCCACAAGAAATGTGGACTGACCGTAGGAATCAGGAAAAAGAAATGGACAAATCAGGAGATGTTGGTAGGGAACTTGGCAAAGTACGACGCCCTGATTGGAATGCCATTCCTGAAAAGACATAATGCTCTTATCAGGTGTGGGGA
>PYWC01000011.1:187709-250510 GCA_003182015.1 Tuber magnatum | reverse complement strand
CGTATTGAAAGGTAGGGTAACTCAGGACTCTGGGCAGGGTAACCTGACCCCGAGAGTAGGGTAACCTTGTCTAGCGGACAAGTTAACTTTTCCCTGTTACCCTGCCTATCCCGTCGCCGGTGATAGACCTTTCTGACCTGTCTTCAGTTACCCTGCCTAGCTGAGCAACTGCCCCTTCATAAGTCCCTACGTACGCTGACCAGCCAATTCTGTTCATTCTCAGAGCCCGGGCCATCGGGTCTCCATAGGTCAAGCACTTACTTGCCTGCCGGTTCCTATCAGTTTGCCTCCTGGCTACCTGTATGGGTATAGGTTCCATTTGCCATAGCTCATATATGCGGGGTCGTTACATACGGATACAGCAGTGGAATTTCCCGATGACAAACTATGTGTGCTATGCAAACCAACAAGCGGGGAATTCTGAGCCGCTGTGTCTGATACAAACACAACAACGTTGTTGGCAGAATAAGAGGATGTATTCCCAGACAAGGTCCCTGAAACACTACCCCCTGTGCGTAAGATTAGCCACCACATTTGGCTAAAAGGTCCAACCTGTAACGTGTTCAGGCTGGGCCCTAGTCACGTAGCGGTACGATAGGAGCAGATGGCTTCCAGGTCAACACGAAGCGAGCGCTGCTTGCTAAAGGAGGCTTGGAACGGAGTGTAATAGGAGATCAAAGAAGTAAGCGTTCAACCAAGTATATTTAAGAATACGGTCTGTCGAAGTCTGCTGTTTCCATGGCGGAAATCAGTGGTCTTTAAATACAGCATATCGCTTATCTCCAGTATGAGCGATATTGCAAAACAATGTGTGTACCAACCGATAGCACACGAAACAGTTCACGTATCAACCGATACTGTGGAACCAAAAAGAAAACAATGTGTGTATCAACCGATAGCACACGAAACAATACAAGTATTAACCGATACTGTGAAACCAAACATAATACAATGTGTGTATCAACTGATAGCACACGAAACTATACAAGTATCAACTGATACTGTGAAACCAAACATGAAACAACCTAGTACCAGTACCGGTTACACTCCCAAAATAAAATAACAATTTCATCAAATAAACAACCTAATGAAATCCTAATAGCCGGTAATTCTGCTATTCCCCTGAAAGTCCGCTTAGGACCTATCCTCATCGTCCTTGCTATCCTGCAACAGTCTTGTGTCGTCCTGCAACATCCATTCCACACCTTCCAGCCATCTTTTCAAACACTCGCCATATGGCGCTCCGCGCACAAAGCAACCTGACCCCCAGTAGTGGGGCAGGTCCACGAAGTTCCATACTATCCGGTCCTCCCATTCCTCCGTCTCGACATCGATTTGTCCGCAATCTTCGCAGTGATAGATATAAAATATCTTCCAGTATGCCTCTTCTAGAATTATTTCTCGGTAAAGTAGGTACCGCAAAATGAGGTCTCGTCCCTTAATGCTGACTTCTGCGTAGGTCGACATTTTGGTTTTCCTTTCTCGCGGAAGGGTAAGTTTGTAATAGGGTAAAGGATTTTGTAAGGGGTCAAAGGTTTGGGGGTTTGGTAGTGTGATCTGTTTTCTTTGGCGGTTTAGAGGGCTGGTGGGTGGTATTTATGTTTCCGTGGGGACCTCGCTTAGGTGTTGGCCTCGCTTCAGTCATCAGGGGAAGGAGGGTGCTGCTAAATTTCAGTTTCTTCTGTCTCCCTGCAACCATCACATTTTTCCGTACTCAGGTAGCACCCGCTACCAAAACGGAAAACATCTGACACTGTTGCTCTCCACATTCGTCCCGCTGATTCTGTTGTTATTTCTAGGCATTTGTTGTAGATGTGTATGAATAGTCGGTGTGTAAGGTATCGTCTAGGGATAATATCACGGTTTACCAACAGTCCCATTAGCTAAGGGGCAGTCTCCAAGATACTTGCGTATAGCTTGACATCGTAAGGCTATTGGATGGTATGTTTTTTCTTTTCGCTATTGCCAGTACTCCGCCTCAGCCAGCCGGGCTAGGTATGCTGCTTCATCTGCCATTACCGGATTTTCATCTTCGTTGCTTTCGAAATCTCTCTCGAAGTGGAGGGACCAGAATCCGCCCCATATCTCTTGGTCCAGGTCCGGGCGCAGGTGTTGGATTTCTGGCAATGTAGGGCTCTACGCCACCATCACATGGTTTATCGTAGGGGGTAATTCGTGCTCCGGCTTGTTGTCTTCCCACCATTGGTTAACCATTTCCCTCGCATTTTCCAATCCCTCAAGGGATTCCCAGCTGTTTTCCGTTTCTGGGTACCCCATCCATTTCACCAGGAATTGGTCATGGTCATATCGTCTTCTGTAGTCTCATATGGTTTCCATTTCCCATTCCGGTTTCTAGTTTACCACGATCGGGGGTGGTTTTGCGTGGCTCCTTCCAGGGAAGGGTATATCATCGTTAGGGAGGTATCTTTTCACGGTGGATGCATGGAATGTCGCTTCTCAGTTCCTGTACATTTTCCCATCCATTTCTACTGTGTAATTTTGTGTATGCTCATCGTACCCGATTATCTTGAATGGTCCATGCCAGCGTGGTTGCAATTTCTTACTACGTCCCGACTCCGTTGTGAATAAACTTCCGTATACCAGTAACAGATTACCCTTTCCTATCAGTGTATGGTGTCTGCGTCGTTTTGCTGCCATTCTCATACTTCTGAATTGTGCCAATTTAATCGCATTGAAAGCTGTGTTTCGTATTGCTTGCTGTCTGTTTAACAATTCGTCGGCAGCCGGTACTACGGAGTTCTTGAAATTCAGTAGAGGTAGTAGTGGGTAATTCTTTCCGAAAATGGCTTTATATGGTGACATGCCGAGAGTTTCTGACCATCCCGCATTCAGGTATGCTGCTGTTTCTGGTGTGGCATCAAACCAGTTGTTTTGTCTGGCGTTGACTAGGTTTCGGAGAGCTGTATTCAATTCTCGAATTTTCCTTTCGACCTGTCCATTCGTTTCATGATGGCCTGGTGCTGCCTTGGTATGCTCAATGCCTAACGATCGACACTGTTGTCTCCATACATGTGACTGAAATCGTGGGTCCGCATCGCTTACTAGAGACGTTGGGTAGCCATGGGGTGTAAATATTTTGTTGTGTAGCAGTTCCCAGGTTGCTATTGCTGTTACTTGCTTCATTGTCGGTATAAGCCATGTGAATCCTGAAAACCTATCCATTACAACTAGGATCGTGTCGTATCCCCATGAGTTGTGGAAGTGTCCCACAAAGTCAATAGCTATTGATTCGAAGATTTACGACGGTAGGGTAATTGTCTGAGCCTTTCCTTCTGGAACTTTTGTAGGCTCCTTATTTACCTGGCATGTGTGCCACTGGGTTACATATGCTCTAAAGTCTTTCCGCATTTCAGGCCAAAATAGGTACTCCGTTGCGTACCGTAAGTTTCATTCAACACTGTGGTGACCTTTGTTGTGAATTTCGCTAATGACATATTCTCTTAACGTCGTATTTCTGTATGCGGGGCCTTTCGGAATATACAGGCAGTCTTTCCCGTATCTGGTTTTTGCATATAGCATTCCGTTTGCAACCTTGTAAGAGGACAAATCTCCTGTGGAGTCCATATTCACATTTACCTTCTTCCAAATTGGTTCTTTCCAGTATGCTGCTACCATGTGTGCTCGGAACGTTCCAATCATTTCATTAACTGTTTGTAAGGTGTCACATTCGTCCTCTATCTCGCTTCCTCTGGTTGTCTCAGTTAGGTCTTCTTCCTCGTGGTCTTCCAAGATATTGTATAATCCGCGCCGGTATTCTATCCTTGTCGGGGGCATTACAGAGACTATTGTTTCATTGGTAAGACTTTCTAGCCGCTCCGCTCGTCTAAGCGGCGGTGGGCTATCAGGTCCTGGCATTCGGAATGCCGCTATAGTCTCAGTTGTAAGGTTCTCTATCGGTTCTGGCTCCAGCATTTGGAATGCCGGGGCTTCTGGGCTTCGCAGTGCCGGAATTGCATAAGGCCTGGGCATCTGCTGCGCAAGGGTGGATGGCCCTTCTCCTGCTCTAATTGGTCTTCCACTAGTCTTTTGTTCCCATTCCCAGTCATTGATTGCAGGGGACTCCGGAGGGCTTGGGTCAATTTCTGTACTTGGGGGACTCGGTCCTTCACTAAGCGGGTAAGGGGTCGACCCTCCCCGTCGTCTCGGGTGGTTGTTCGTGAATTTGATCTCGGTTTGATGATATGGGCAATGGTCCACGTAACAGTGTGAGTAGTGTAATGTGCTATNGGGGTGTAATAGGAGATCAAAGAAGTAACCGTTCAACCAAGTATATTTAAGAATACTGTCTGTCAAAGTCTGCTGTTTCCATCACGGAAATCAGCGGTCTTTAAATACAGCATATTGCTTGTCTCCAGTATGAGCGATATTGCAAAACAAGGTGTGTATCAACCGATAGCATACGAAACAGTTCACGTATCAACCGATACTGTGAAACCAAACATAGAACAAAGTGTGTATCAACCGATAGCACACGAAACCATACAAGTATCAACTGATACTGTGAAACCAAACATAAAACAACCTCGTACCAGTACCGGTTACACAACCAAGCTACGAAACCAACCAACATACTCCATCCCAGAAGTCTACAAGGAAATACGCATGAAGTGGATAAACAAGAAATTACGAAGTGGAGTAATTGTACGACAGGAGGTTCCTGGAGCGGCACCTATGTTTGTAGAACCCAAATCAGACAGAAGGATCCGCCCCCTGGTGGATCTGAAAGTAAGGAACGATAACGTGATCATGGATAGTCCATCAATTCCAAACCAAGAGCAGATCCTTAACCAAATAGGACGAGCGAAATTCAGGAGTAAGATCAACCTAAGTGATGCATATTTCCAAACACGAGTGGACAAGGAGAGTGTTAAGTTCAACTCATTCAAAACCCCGTTCGGAGGATTTGTGAGCAAAGTAATGCTACAAGCAGACATGAATGCACCAGCAACATTTATGCGGATAATGGAGAACCTCCTAGGCGAATATTTACATCATTTTGTATGGGTATACATTGATGATATTCTCATATTTTCAGACACATCAGAGGAACACGAACAATACATACGCAAAGTATGTGATCGACTCGGAAACGCAAAATTTTATGGGAGCAAAAGGAAGTCAGTACTTTTTGCAGACAAACTGGAAGTATTAGGACACATAGTGGACAACGAGGGGATCCATACCTCCCCCCAGAAAATATCATCCATTGCAGAATGTGAAACACCTAAAAACAAGAAGGAATTGCAATGATTCCTAGGAATAGTGAATTATGCGTCCCAGTTTCTCCCACACCATGCTACGTTGGCGGCACCGCTAACCAACTTAATGGGAAACGCCGAATTCGTATGGACAACGACCCAGCAGACCATATTTGATACGGTCCGAAAGCCAATTATCGATCACCAAGTCATGCGCTCAATAGATATACGGAGCAATGAACCAATTTGGTTGGTTACAGATGCCTCGGATTTAGGAGTTGGAGCATGAGTGGGACAGGGACCCACTTATGAGACAGCACGACCAGCGGCGTTACACAGCAGAAAGTTCACCAACGCTCAGATGAACTATGAGACCACCGATAAAGAGGCCTTAGCAATAGTGGAAGCGCTTAATCGGTTCCACAATGTACTAATGGGAAATTCCTTCACGATAGTCACAGACCACCAACCCTTAACACACCTGTGAACGGCCAAAATCCCTAGCAGGAAACAGGTGAGATGGCTAAGCGTCTTGGGAAAACACGACGCGAAAATAGTCTACACACCAGGAAGCACAAACTATTTAGCTGATGCCCTCTCTCGGATTTCCGATGGAGAATCAGACATGAATCCACTCTATGTCCACGATTATACGAAAGAATCAGATAACATCTCGCATAACACGCTCTACAAGCAAGAATCAAACACAATGGAGCCCACGCATGAGTTCTCCCCTACTTCCCCCCCTTTCTCCTATACTGAGTACCCCAACGAGGCCCCTGTACCCCCTGAAAGCTCCTGCTCAATCCCTGCAGGAAACGATTGGGGTGACAAGTGTACCCTGCGAAGTACGCCACTAGAAGATCTCCAATATAGCGTCTTACACTACTCACACTGTTATGTGGATCATTGCCCATATCATCAAACCGAGATCAAATTCACGAACAACCATCCTAGACGATGGGGAAAATCGACCCCTTACCCACCCAGTGAAGGACCGAGCCCCCCAAGTACAGAAATTGACCCGAGCCCTCCCGAGTCCTCCGAAATCAATGACTGGGAATGGCAACAAATGACTGGTGGAAGACCAGTTAGTGCGGGAGAAGGGCTGTCCACCCTTGCCCAGTCGACACCCAGGTCTTATGCAATTCCGGCACTGCTAAACCCGGAAGCCCCAGCATTCCAAGTACCGGAGCCAGAACCAATAGAGACTCTTACGGCTGAAACAATAGCGGCATTCCGAATGCCAGGACCTGATTGCCCACCACCGATTAGGTGAGCCGAACGGCTAGAAAGCCTTACCAAGGAGACAATAGTCTCAGTAATGCCCCCGACAATGACAGAATACCGGTGCAGGCTATACAATGTCTTGGAAGACAACAAGGAGGAAGACCTAGGTGAGGCAACCAGAGAATGCAGGATAGAAGACAAACGCGACACCTTACAAACAGTCAATGAAATGATCGGAACGTTCCGAGCATACATGGTAGCAGCATACCAGAAAGAACCAATTTGGAAGAAGGTAAATGAGAGTATGGACTCCTCAGGAGATTTGTCCTCTTACAAAGTTCCAAACGGAATGCTATGCACAAAAACCAGATACGGGGAAGACTGCCTGTATATCCCAAAAGGTCCCTCATACGGAAATACGATATTAAGAGAATATGTCATTAGCGAAATCCACAATAAAGGCTACTACAGTGTTGAACGAAGCTTACAGTACGCGATGGAGTACCTATTCTGGCCTGAAATGCGGAAGGACTTTAGAGCGTATGTGACCGAGTGCCACACCTGCCAAATAAATAAGGAGCCTACAAAATTGCCAGAAGGAAAGGCCCAGACAATTACCCTGCCATCGCAAACCTTCGAATCTATAGCCATTAACTTTGCGGAACCCTTCTGCAATTCATGGCGATACGACACAATTCTGATTGTAATGGATAGGTTTTCAGGATTCACGTGGCTCATACCTACAACCAAGCAAGTGACAGCAATAACAACCTGGGAACTTCTNCTGTCCTTTGCCCCCCAAGTTTGGAAGTATGCGTCACTTAGGTCGGTCTTGCTCCTGAATTTTGCCCGTCCTATTTGGTTAAGGATCTGTTGTTGATTTGGAGTCGATGGACTATCCATGACCGTGTTATCATTTCTCACTTTCAGGTCCACCAGGGGGCGGATCCTTCCATCTGATTTGGGTTGTACAAATATGGGTGCCGCTCCGGGAACTTCCTGTCATACAATTACTCCACTTTGTAGTTTCTCGTTTATCCAGTTCATGAGTTTTTCTTTGTAGGCTTCTGGGATCGAGTATGTTGGTTCGTTTCGTAGGTCGGTTCGATCTTCTAGCCGAATGTGGTAGTTAATCTTGCGCACTGGGGGTAGCGTTTCAGGGGCCTTGTCCGGGAATACAACCTTGTATTCTTCCAACAATGTTTTTGAGATGGCGTCTAACACAGCGGCTCGCATTTCCCCGCTTGTTGGTTTGCATAGCACATGTAGCTTGACATCGAGAAATTCCACTGCTGTATCCCCACACCTGATAAGAGCATTATGTCTTTTCAGGAATGGCATTCCAATTAGGGCGTCGTACTTTGCCAAGTTTCCCACCAACATCTCCTGATTTGTCTATTTCTTCTTCCCGATTCCTACGGTTAGTCCACATTTCTTGTGGCTTGAAGAGCCGGATCCTTTCATAGCCATATTGTTTGTTGTTGGTTGGGGTAGGGGTTCCGTAGGGATACCAGGGGTAGAGATAAAGGTGGCGCTAACTATGTCACAGCCGATTGTTCCCGTGTCGAAGAGTGCCTTTACTGGATGGCCTTCTATGTGAATCGTTCCTTTAAGAGCATCACGGAGCCTTATTGCCAATGTTGGTTGCGTTCGCAGGCTTTCCATTTCCACCCAGTTAATTTCCACGTTGTCATATTCGGTTGCTTCCATGTGGTTTGTGCTAGTCTCTCACTTAGCGGCGTTTCCTTTTCCCTTTTTGGTATAGCAATCTTTTGCGTAGTGCCCCTTTTTCCCGCATTCGAAACATGTACCTTCCTCACGTCATTTCAGTTTCTTGTCCTTCTTGTTCTTTGAATCCTTGTGGTATAGTTTATCCTTCTTCGTATTGTCCCGCGATGGTGATCCTTTGCTATTCCTTTGCTATGACACATGGGTTTGGTAAACTCCTGTTTCATACAGGACAGCGTCCTTCCATTCGGCCTGCTTGACTATCTTGTCAAAGGAGTCCCCATCCTCCTCCATGGGTTCTACCTCCTGGCGTAGTCTGGGATGCATTGCTTCATACAATCTTTGTCGCAGCATATACTGAGACACTGTTCCGGTAGGCAATCGTCCATGAGACATCAAGAAATTTGTCGCGACCAGGGTTATTCTTTCTGTTCTGCCATTTTGTACTCACTGGATATCCTTGAACTTTTTGTATAGTTCTTCCGTGTTTTGCGAGGATTGGAATGTCTCTTTCAAGTACTTTAGCAGGGTCATTCCTCAGATTTTTTCCCGACTCTTATCGTGGTTCATTGCTTGGTGCTATACTTCCTCTGCCTTTCCAGTGCAAAAGCTTCCGAAGTACACTCTGCTTTCTTCCTTGGTTTTGTCCACTCCATGTAGGGCCAGGTATTGAGAGGTTGTTATAACCCAGCGGTCGAATACTTCAGGTTTTAGGTCGTCCTTTTCGCCCGGGAATGAGGGTGGCAGCGGAAATTTGATTTTTGGTCCTGTTTGCCCAGCCCCTGGGCCAGGGGTTCCAGCGGATTCACCTTCGGACATATCGTGTTCAGACTCGTCTTTACTCGAGCTGTTGTCTGAGGAGCTTTCTGAAAAGTCACTGGGCTTTTCGTCTGCTGGCTGCCTTACTACTGAGTGATCTGATGCTTCTTCGTCGTCTTCTTCCTTCTTAGTTGTCCCGATGGGTATACTATCTTTCTTCGCTGGTTGCAATGGTACCTTTCCTTTGCTGGGGCTGGGGGGGGACTAGCCCAGGAAGGCTAGTTGCTGCCTTTGCTAAGTCGTCAGCCGATTCGCTAAAGGTCTGCTTGGCCAAGTCTCGTGCTAGCTGTCTTTCTGCTTCGTCGATCACGAATTCGCTCTTTGGCCCTTTCAGTTTCTTGGGTTGCCTTTTCTTGGTAAGACCTTCTCGTAGGACCTGCTTCCCACTTCGAGTCTCCAGGGACTCAATGGTGTCATGTTGGCGGAGCCAAACCTTTCATGGTTCTGCTGCTCGCCGATGCACACTTTACTATTGGACCTTTTGTAGGTTGATCAGACCAGGTCCTTGCAGGTTTTTTAACCACTTGCTGAGGTTAAAAAAATGTAACGTGTTCAGGCCGGGCCCTAGTCACGTAGTGGTACGATAGGAGCGGATAGCTTCGAGGTCAACCCGAAGCGAGCGCTGCTTGCTAAAGGCGGCTTCGAACGGGGTGTAATAGGAGATCAAAGAAGTAACCGTTCAACCAAGTATATTTAAGAATACTGTCTGTCAAAGTCTGCTGTTTCCATCACGGAAANAGACAGGTCGAAAGAAAAATTCGAGAATTGAAGACAGTTTTCTGAAACCTAGTCAACACCAGACAAAACAACTGGTTTGATGCTATACCGCAGACAGCAGCATGCCTGAATGCAGGATGGTCAGAAACTCTCGGCATATCACCATCTAAAGCTATTTTGGGAAAGAATTACCAGCTACTTCTGCTAGCGAACTTCAAGAACTCCGCAGTACCGGCTGCCGATGAATTATTAAACAGGCACCAAGCCATCCAGAACTCGGCATTCAATGCGATTAACATGGCACGATTTAGAAGCACAAGAATGGCAGAAAAACGACACAGACACCATACACCGATATGAAAGGGTAATCTGTTACTGGTATACGGAAGTTTATTCGCAACAGAATCGGGACGTAGCAAGAAATTGCAACTACGCTGGCGTGGAACATTCAAGATAATCGGATATGATGAGAATACACAAAATTACATGGTAGAAATGGATGGCAGAATGTACAGAAACCGAGAAGCGACATTCCATGCATCCACCGTGAAAAAATACAGCCCTAACGATGATGTCTCCTTCCCTACCAGGAGCCACGCAAAACCACCCCCGATTGTGGTTAACGAGAAACTGGAATGGGAAGTAGAAACGATACAAGTCCACAGAAGACGGTATGACCGCGACCAATTCCTGGTGAAATAGGTGGGGTACCCAGAAACGGAAAATAACTGGAAACCCCTTGAGGGATTGGAAAATGCGCTGGAAGCGGTTAATCAATGGTGGGAAGACAACAAACTGGAGCACGAGTTACCACCAAGGATAAACCATGTGACAGGGGCGTGGAGCCCAACACTACCAGAAATCCAACACCTGCGCCCAGACGCGGACCAAGGAATACAGGACAGGTTTTGGTCAGCCCACTTCGAAAGCGATTTCGAAAGCAGCGAAGATGAAAATTGGGTAATGGAAGATAAAGCAGCATACCTAGCCCGGCTGGCCGAGGCGGTGTACTGGCAGTAGCGGAAGGAAAAAACACTCCATCCAACAGCCTTACGATGTCAAACTATGAGCAAGTGCCTTGGAGACTGCGCCATCAGCTAATGGGACTGTTGGTGAACCTTGATTTTATCCCTAGATGATATCTTACATACCTACTATTCATACACATCTGCAACAAATGCCTAGAAATAACAACAGAATCAATGGAATGAATGTCGGGAGCAACAGTGTCAGATGTTTTCCGCTTTGGTAGTGGGTGTTACCTGAGCACAGAAAAAAGTGTGATGCTTGCATGAAGACGGAAGAAACCGAAATTAAGCAGCACCCATTTCCCCCTGAAGACCTCAGCGAGGCCGACATCTAAACGAGGCCAACACCTAAGCAAGGTCACCACAGAAACATAAATACCACCCACCATCCCTCTAAACCACCGTAGAAAACAGATCACACTACCAGACCTCCAAACCTTTAACCTCTTACAAAATCCTTCACCCTACTACAAACTTATCCTTAAGGGAAAAGAAACAAAAATGTCAACCTACGCAGAAGCCAGCATAAAGGGACAAGACCTCATTTTGGGGTACCTGCTTTACCGAGAAATCATTCCAGAAGACGCATACTGGAAGATATTTTATATCGATCATTGCGCAGATTGCGGACAAATCGATGTCGAGACGGAGGAATGGAAGAACCGGATAGTACAGAACTTTGTGGACCTGCTACACTACTGGCAGTCAGATTGCTTTGTGCGCGGAGCGCCATGCGGGGAATGTTTGGAAAGATGGTTGGAAGGTGCGGAATGGATGTTGCAGGACGATATAGGATTGCTGCATGATAGCGATGACGATGAGGATGGGTCCTAAGCGGACTTTCAGGAGAATAGCGGAATTACCGGCTATTAGGATTTCATTAGGTTCTTTTATTTTGTGAAATTGTTATTTTATTTTGGGAGTGTAACTGGTACGGGTACTAGTTTGTTTTATGTTTGGTTTTTCTGTATTTTTTGATACTTGTATTGTTTCGTATGCTATCGGTTGATACACACATTGTTTTACGTTTGGTTCCACAGTATCGTTTGATACTGGTATTGTTCCATGTGCTATCGGTTGATACACATATTATTTTATGTTTGGTTTCACGGTATCGTTTGATATGTGAATTGTTTCGTGTGCTATTGGTTGATACAGACCTTGTTTTGCAATATCGCTCGTACTGGAGATGAGCGATATGCTGTCTTTAAAAGACCGATGATTTCCGCGATGGAAACAGCAGACTTCGACAGACAGTATTGTTTAAATATACTTGCTTGAATGGTTACTTCTTTGATCTCCTATTACACCCTGTTCGAAGCCTCTTTTAGCAAGCAGCGCTCACTTCGTGTTGATCACGAAGCCACCTGCTCCTATCCTCCTGCCACGTGACTAGGGCCTGGCCCGAACACGTTACAGATGGGGAACCTCAATACGCCAGTACCTGCTTACACAAGGGATCAAGACAGCTGAAAAGGAAACAGGACTCTATGTTGGAGCTTTCTGTGAAGGAGCTGCCTTAGAAGCATACCACCAATGCATGGACAAATATGATGATGGAGACTACATCAGTGGTCAGATGGTTCTTGATTACCTGCAGAAACGATTCCAGTTGAGCCACAACTGAAAACAACTGTACAAAGCCTTCTACAGTATTCAGCAAGTACGGAATGGTAGAACAGGAAGGATCACAAAGATAACTACAGAGCTCCTGATGTACTGAGGACGAATGCCTGAACTCACAGTTAACAACTATGCACAGAAGTGAAGATTCTATGATACCATGGATAGTCGACTTAGACAAGTGGTGGAACCAATGGAACGGGAAGACAATAACATAAACACCATCATTGCAAATGCAGAATGACAGGATGCGATCTTGCATAAAAGCGGTACTTATAGAAACCAAAGTACAGCAAAGCGAGAGGGGAGACCACAAGAGAAGCCTTGCCAGCAAGAGAGGAAGACGAAACCAATCCAGAAGAAGATCCCAAGCAATACCAAACAGAAAAGAAAGGAGAATGGAGAATACTTTGAATGTGGAAAGAAAGGACACATAGCACGAGACTGCACCACCAAATGACAGATTAAGGCAGAAACATCAGCCAACCAGGTTGAGACACAGGAGTTGGAGGAGGTGGAGATCAACCTAACAGATGCAGAGACTGAGATTGAGTGCTACCGAACCCTCCCAGCCCCTACTCCCTACCCACACTGAGCTTTGGAAGGAACTATCTTGATTAATAGCACACATACCAGGGTATTTGTAACGTGTTCGAGCTAGGCCCTAGTCTTGTAGCAGTACGATAGGAGCAGATGGCTTGTTGATCAACAAGAAGCGAGCGCTGCTTACTAAAGGAGTCTTGGGACGGGGTATAATAGGAGATTAAAGGTAGCCATTCAACCAAGTATATTAAGAATACTGTCTGTCGAAATCTGCTGTTTCCATGGTGGAAATCAGTGGTCTTTAAATACAGCATATCACTTATGTCTAGTATGAGCAATATTCCAAAACAATGTGTGTATCAACCGATAGCACATGAAACAATACAAGTATCAAGCGGTACTGTAAAACCTAACATAAAACAATCTGTGCATCAACAAATAGTACACAAAACAATACAAGTATTAAGCAATACTGTGAAACCCAACATAAAACAAGGTGTGTATCAACTGACAGCACACGAAACAATACAAGTATCAAACGATACTGTAAAACCCAACATAACATAACCTAGTACCCATACCAGTTACAGTATTGTTTGACACAGGAGCAGTAGGCGCAGACATCGTTAGCAACATCTTTGTCACAACCCAGGGCATCTCGACTCACCTGATGAAAACACCAGTCACTGTGAACATGGCCATGAAGGGATCATGATCAACAAGTCATAAGACTTGTGAAGTAACCATCCAACTTGCTTCAGCTAGACTACCGAACCAAAGGATGATGGTTGGGAATTTGGCAAAATATGATGCACTACTAGTGATGACTTTCCTGACCCAGCACAGGACTGTTATCCAATGTGGAGAAGCAGCAATTGAACTCCCTGAGAAAACGGTCCGAGTGCTATGCAAACCAACAAGTATAGAGTTTAGAGCGACTATTTGTGAAACCAAACAGCAGGAAATCTTAACCGAGTTTGTAGATGTATTCCCAGA
Source organism: Tuber magnatum (assembly GCA_003182015.1). Taxonomy (NCBI): domain Eukaryota; kingdom Fungi; phylum Ascomycota; class Pezizomycetes; order Pezizales; family Tuberaceae; genus Tuber; species Tuber magnatum. Next base: position 236,607 of record PYWC01000011.1, on the reverse strand, counting down.
GAAGATTCTGGAGACTTTGCCGCCCTTTAGAAAGGTAAACCACCACATTCGCCTAAAAGATACAACAGACCTCCAAAACCAACCAACATACAGTATACCTGAAACATATAAAGGAAAGCTCTGCGACTGGATAAATGAGAAATTAAGGACTGGAGTTATCTACCAGACTGAATCCCCAGGGGCAGCACCCAGATTTGTTCAGCCAAAATCCAATAGACGAATCAGACCACTAGTGGATTTGAAACTACGAAATAACAATACAGTCATGGATAGCTCGTCAATCCCAAACCAGATACAGATCCTGAACACTGTGGGAAGGGCAAGATTCCAAAGCATGATAGATCTTGGTGATGCCTGCTTCCAGACCCAAGTTGAACCAGGAAATGAGAAGTTCAATACCTTCAAAACCCCTTTTGGTGGATTTGCGAGCAAGGTCATGTTGCAAGGCAACATGAATGCACCCTCTACTTTCATGGGTATAATGGAGGACCTGCTTAGTGACTTTCTATACTACTTTGTATGGGTATATATTGACAATATCCTCATCTATTTGGACACGGAAACAGAGCACATACAGCATATCAGTAACCGGTACAGGTACTAGGTTGTTTTATGTTTGGTTTTACAGTATCGTTTGATACTTGTATTGTTTTGTATGCTATCGGTTGATACACATATTGTTTTATGTTTGGTTTCACGGTATCGTTTGATACGTGAATTGTTTCGTGTGCTATCGGTTGATACACACCTTGTTTTGCAATATCGCTCATACTGGAGATAAGCGATATGCTGTATTTAAAAGACCGCTGATTTCCGCGATGGAAACAGCAGACTTCGACAGACAGCATTCTTTAAATATACTTGGTTGAACGGTTACTTCTTTGATCTCCTATTGCACCCCATTCGAAGCCTCCTTTAGCAAGCAGCGCTCGCTTCGTGTTGATCATGAAGTCATCTGCTCCTATCGTACCACTATGTGACTAGGGCCTGGCCCAAACATGTTACAATATCAGAAGAGTATGTGAACAACTACGGCAGACAAGATTTTACGCCAGCAGAAAGAAGTCAACCCTATTTGCGAAATCACTGGAAGTACTAGGACATATTATAGACGATGAAGGGATTCATGCCTCCCCTGAAAAACTAGCTTTGATCGAGAAATGGCCCACACCAAGAAACCAGAAGGAACTGCAGCCATTCTTGGGTCTGGTAAACTATACCGCGCAATTCCTACCATATCATGCTACTGTCATGGCACCTCTTACAGATCTGACAGGCAAAGCAGAGTTTGTCTGGACCAATACACACGATAAAGCATTGTCCAACATCAAAGAACTGATCAAACAAGCGCAGGTGACCAGACCAATAAATTATAACTCAGAAGACCCCATATGGCTAATAACCGATGTCTCGGATATTGGGATCGGAGCATGGGTTGGCCAGGGACCAATACATGAAACAGCCTGCCCAGCGGCACTCCACAGTCAGAAGTTTAAAAACTCACAGACCAACTATAGTACCACAAACAAGGAGGCACTAGCGGTGATCGATGCACTCCAAGCTTTCAACTACATGCTTCTGGGTTCCAAATTTACTATTATTACAAACCACCAACCCCTGGTAAATCTGGAGACTGACTGGATCCCTGGCCGAAGGAGGACTCACTGGATAAGTGAGTTAAGCAAATATGATGCAAAAGTGGTGTACAGCCCAGGGCGAACAAACTATTTAGCAAATGCACTCTCCTGCATCTTTGAAGACTGTGATGACCAGACTCCACCACTCGTCCTCAATCACACCCTTGAGGATGATGATATCTCTGACTCCACCTTCTGTGAAGACCCTTCAATAGCAATTGCCTCAATGGCTCACAAAACCTCTCCTATCTCCCCAGCTTGCCCCATGTAGTTCTGGGAGCCACACACTTGCCCCCAACCTGGGACAGAGGAAGCCAGACTCTCCTCCACAGGTAGTACTGAATATGGCTCAGAATGGGACAAACCCATGTCCTAGGCAGTGGCAGCACTGTCTGATGAACTGACGCAACCTCCAGTAACCCTTCTAAGTCCTCAGCCACAATGACACCTTGCTATCCCAGCAATAGAAACCCACAGGGCGACCACCCCATCGAGCCTACCAGGGTTACCTGCAGCACACCCCCTGTATGCAGGACTACTTAGCATCTATAACAACGAACCGATTGTCTCAGTTGTACCCCCCCTAATGGATGCATACTGCCATGCCCTCTACGATGTCCTGGAAGAGGAAGAAGATACAGGACAAACCACAACTAGAGTGCAATAGATTGAAGATGAACAGGACATTATCGATACATCTCGCAAGATACAGAGTGTTTTCCAACAACAGAAGGTATCAGGATACCGACATGAACTGATCTACTTTTGTATGATGAGGTGCGCTGGATCAGGAGACTTGGAAGAAGCCTACATAGTGGATGGAATGTTATACATGAGGACCCGTTATGGTGAACACTGCCTCTTTATTCCCAAAGGACAGGTGTTCAATGGGAAGACCCTACGAGAATGTGTTATGTATGAGATACATGGTAAAGGACACCACAGTGCAGAACGAAACCTCCAATATGCAACTGAATATGTCTACTGGCCTGAGATGAGGAAGGACTTTCATGATTATATAAAGCATTGCGACACCTGCCAAACAAATAAGGAACCAACCCACCGACCAGAAGGAAGGACCCAAACGCTTGATCCAGCTTCTGAGGTGTTCGAGTCTATCGCTATTGATTTCGCAGGGCCTTTCAACAAGTCAAATAGATTCAACCTTATCCTGATAGCAGTGGATCTATTAAGCAGCTATGTGTGGCTTATACCTACCAACATCACAGTCATAGCGGAAGAAACAATTAAGCTCCTGGAACGAGACATCTTTACCCCTTACAGCCACCCCCTATCAATAATCAGTGATGCTGACCATTGTTTCGAATCTAACTGGTGGAAGCAGACATGCAAATCTCTTGGAATCAAACACATCAAAGTGGCACCTGGTCACCATGAAACTAATGGACAGGTTGAGCGAAAGACCTGCGACCTCAAGACCAGCTTGAGGAACATGGTCAACAGACCTCAGACGAACTAGAAACCCCTCCTTACTACCCTCGCAGTATACCTGAATGCTGGCTTCTCTGAAACCCTCAACATGTCACCATACAAGGCAATGTATAGATACAACTACCTCCTACTCCCGGTAACCCTCTTCAAGAATTCAGCAGTCTCTGCCTCGGATGACTACCTCAACCGGCACCAAAGCGATTGGAACTTAGCTTTCCAGGCAGTAAAGCAAGCCAGACACCGAAGTGCAACTACAGCAGCACGACAGAGAAGATCTCACAAGCCTATAGCGGCTAGAGAATTGGTCTTGGTACATGGCACACTGTTTGCATCAATGTCTGAAAGGAGCAAGAAACTACAGCCTCACTAGTGAGGACTATTCAAAGTGCTAGAATTCGACGAGTTTACCGAAAACTACACAAAAGATGGACGGAAAAACCTATCAGAAAGACAAAGATGTCTTCCACTCTACCTCAGTAAAGCGCTACCACTCAAACGACGACCAAAGATTCCCTGAACGAGCCCATACTCACCGTACCCCAATACTAATAAAAGAAAACCAAGAATAGGAAGTTGAGAAAATCTTGGACCACAGAAAATGATACAATGATAACGAATTCCTAGTGAAGTGGAAAGGATATCCACGAAGTGAAGACAGCTGGGAACCTCTGGAAGGTCTTGAACACTACATAGAACTGGTGAAGAAATGGTAGGAACCCAACCATGACAAGGAAGGAACGCCAGTAAGTATTCAACATATCTCAATAGGAATCACTAGGCCAGCCACAAAGTACTGGTTACCAGAAATGCCTGATATCCACCAGCTTGGAGAAGAAATCGATGAAGGACCAGCAAAGGAAGGGTTCTGGGGAGGTTACTTTGATAGCGAATACGAATCAACCATTGAGGAGGACGAAGTAATAGAGGATGCAGCACTTGACTACTACTTCTAGAACCTGATACCTCTCTATCCGAAACCATAACAATGTCAAACTATGTGGACCTTAGTGTGGGGCAGCCCTATGAGCTTGTGAGCCTCTCAGTAAACTGCAGTACTATCCCATTATCTGAATATTTCTCTAAATTTTACTGTTCTTACTGCAAAGAATGTGGGATGGTGCAAGTGACCTGTAAGGACAATGTCGAAGTGCGGGACTACTGTGACATGCCCTGGTATGAGAGTGCTTTCTTTATTGAAATTGCAGTTTGCGCTTCTTGTTTGTCATCTGATTACATGTTGGGCAATAGTTTCCTTGAGAAGGAGGGTTATGGCGAGGAGGATTTCTTTGAGAATTTTGATTTTCAGGACTATTAGTTTTGTTTTGGGTTAAATAGTTGTTTTGTTTTGAGGAATGTAACCGGTACAGGTACTAGGTTATGTTTTATGTTTTGTTTTATTGTTTCATTTGATACTTGTTATGTTTCAAAGGTATCGCTTGATACTTTGAATGTTTTATGTTTGATTTGATAGTATCGTTTGATACTTGTTATGTTTCAAAGGTATCGTTTGATACTTTGAATATTTTATATTTGATTTGATAGTATCGTTTGATACTTGTTATATTTTAAAGGTATCACTTGATATCTTGATTGGTTTATATTATCACTCATGCTGAAGATGAGTAAGAATTTGTATTTAAACACTACTGATTCCGCGATGAAAACAGCAGACTTCAACTGACAGTATCTCTAATATACTTGGTTGAACTGTTACTTCTTGATCTCCTAGTACGTCCCTTTGAAGCCTCCTTTAGTCTACACACCTCTTGCCTCTTGCCGAGCAGGTGGGCTACCTGTTACTATCGTACTCGGAGCGTGATTAGCACCCTAGGTGTGAACACATTACAGATGACATCAAGGTCTATCAGAACCAGGTATTTCTGCCCAGAATGGCTACATATGCCAATGACTTTCTCCACTAGGATGAAAACCTTCAGGAGATTCCAAACTATCATCATCTTAAAGGTACCAAGCAGTCCTTAATCTTGGTTACTCAAGACAAATCTACATTTAGTGCAAATGATAGAAAACACTTTATTTGAATTCATCCAGAATACCAACTATTAAGAAAGAAAGGGAGAGTCCAAGGGTTGCATGTCTCTGACTTCCTAACTCTAATTGAATGCTTGGAAAATGGAGATGTCTATGTTATTATGAAATGTGGAAGTGATACTTGGTGGACTGGAGACAGGCTACTTGACCAAGTAGTTGATAAAGCTATTCCAGCTTTTGAGAAACAATTCCCTGGCTGCAGAGTGCTATCTACATTCGATAATTCTTGAAATCATTGCAAGTTTGTCAATGATGCATTTAGAGTTTCAGAGATGAATTTGGAGGCATAAGGAAAGAATACAAAGTTGATGTGCAATACCTATGTTCTTGATAGTAATCATCCAGCAGGTCGTTATATTCAGTCATTGAAGCATCCAGATGGGACACCAAAAGGGCTCAGGAGGGTACTTTTAGAATGAGGTCTCTGGCCCAAGGATAAGCACTTTCTAGCCCAATGCTCTATCAAGTCTACTACCAGCAAGTCAGCTAAGCCAAATCCATACTGTCTGAATGGTAGGACTTGCTGTGCACAAGCATTACTGGCTGCCGAGCCAGACTTTAAAGATCAAAAAAATCAAATTGAGTAGATAATTCTGAAGGCTGGCCATGAGGTAATCTATTATCTAGCCTTTCATTGCAAAATCAATTTCATTGAATATTTCTGGGGTACTGCAAAGCATTATGCACATGAGAGGTGTAAGTATGATTTTGAATCTCTAAAGCAGATGGTTCCAGAGACATTGGCTAGTGTATCAAAACACTTGATTTGGAAGTACTGGGCTCATATGGATAGAATTCTGGAAGCATATCAGTCTGGTATCATATATGCTACTTCAGAGTATGAGAACATTGTACACAAGCACTATACTTCATATCGTTGTGTAAATAATCAAGTTCAATAATAACCAAAATGTTTCTTTTTTTGCATAAACCTTTAACAGAGTAATTACTTGGTCTAATATATATTCTGAATCATAAAATATTAATAAAACAATACATATATATAATGTGCTGTAAATTTGTTCTACAATACTCCTAATCCTGATTATAAAAGGCATTACATTTTGAAACCCTCATAGGTGTACCTTTTGGGTGACCGGCACCATACTAACTACTATATTACATTCAAAAGTATATAATATTATCTTATAATATTATTATAAGTGAATTGTAAGTTTCATATACTAAATTTATTATGATATAATACAAAGAAAAGAAAATTTCCTTACAATGTTGAAAAATTGAACTGGAATGCAGAAGTGGAAGAGAGCCAGAATTACTCAAGGAGATACAATTTCCCAGACCTAATCTACAGATCTATCAGAAAAAGATCATCCCTTAAAGTACAAAGAGGAAAAACAGGTAATAAAGGAAAGGTTTTTACAGAAAATATTTAAATATCTAGAGCACGATAATGAGCTACTAGCAAACTTGACTGAAGTACCATATATACCAGCACCTGAGGTCTCAAGGAGAGAAGACTGCTAGTATGATATAGATCAACTGTCACGAGGAAAGTCAGGAACGGGTGATATCATGTGAACGTGATTGTTGGTTTGAGTACCGTGGCCGGGTGACTTTTCTGCAATGCTTGAAGCGGAATCCGCACAAACACACCGTGGAGGATAGGAATTTTCGAGATACAAGACCGGAAATCACAATCAGCACTTATTCTACAAGATAAAAATTATGCAAAAATAGCGCAGTAGAAAACGCAGAAAACCAGAAGCTGATACGGGTACACAATACACAATCCGGGCTGCCCGAGGAAGTATACCAAGTCTATACATCCTCATATCATACCTCCTTCGCTTTAGAACGTGCTTAGGCCTTCCCCTTCCCCTTGCCGGCCACGCTGTCTTCAGCCAATGCATCAACACTAACATCGCTAGCCCTCCACATATACCACATGAACAAACTTCTAAAGGGTCTAAACCTTTCCGACAAGCGGAGCATATCCTCCTCACTCATGTACTTCCATTTCCCCTTCCCACCAGCCTTCGGCTTCGCCACGTCCCTCCCAAAGTGCGCCGCCATGCCCCTCTGTATGCCCAAGTCCCCCGTGGAAAAAACATCCATGCGCTTCAGCCCGAACATCAGGAACATCTCAGCAGACCATTTCCCGATACCGCGGACCCTCGTCAATTTCTCAACGACCTCCGCATCCGGCGCCGTAGAGAGGACTTCGGGCGAGAGCGTGCCGTCGATGAAGTGTTCCGCAAGAGAAACCACGTACTCGGCTTTTCTCCCGGAGAGGCCGGCGGATCGTAGCTTATAGTTCGGACATGCTATGACCATTGCCGGCGTCGGGAAGAAGGGCCGCGGACATGTGGGGGTTGGAGTGAAGAGGGCTATGAAGCGGGCTTTGATTGTGCGAGCGGCGGCACCCGACACCTGTTGCGAGATTATGCCGCTCACAAGGCTTTGGAAAGGGTCGATGAGTTCTGCTAGACCATCTGCCGAGAATATCCCGCAGTGATGGGATTCGATAAGGTGCTTTAGGCTTGAGTCCACGGAGAGTAGATGTGCGGTTGCTTGGCCGAGGATAGTGTTTGTTGTGGCGGGTGCATGTTGTTTGATTGGTAAGACGGCGGTGCTGTTTGCTTGAGGGGCGATTAATGGTGCGTTGGTGCCATGTGGCGATGCGGATCTCTCCCTCCCAACCTCTGGGGCGGGTATTTGTGTCGACTTCTGTCTAGTTGAAACGGGCTTCTTGCCACCAGCTGAAGATGATTTAGTCCGCTTCGAAACGCCAGCCCCGGAAACGCCTAGCAGCTTTGTGGTGGTGCCGTTCGCTCTCGAGCGTGTGGTGGCAACCATTGGGGCAGATAGTTCTCTCAGACTCGGAAAGTTTGGCGACGGTTGAGGGGCAACTTAGCTTTTAGAAGGGCTGGGACGGTTGGGTACGATGTGGATTTCCAAAGAAAGGAAGCTGCGCCAAGCTCGTGGGCCCCGTTGACTCGAGCCCGGACCCCCCACGCTGGGATGATTCAGACACAACGCGTTGCACCGCGTTCAATAGCCTGAGAGCATGGTTTGAGCTTGGCTCAGTGAGATCGCTCGAGAGCCTGCCAGGTGACGCATAGCTGATTATCTTAAGCTCTCCAGAATCCCAGCAGTAGATAAACTCCAGAGTGCAAGGGGCGGTTGTTTTAGCCTCGAGAGCTGCCAGAGCAGGAAGCGCCCTCTCATATTGAGCGTGAAAATTTAGATCCGGAGAAGCACAAAAAATAAGGGGATTACAAAGAAATAAGCGCTCCACCACGCCGTGTAATCCCGCATCATAGTCCCCGAAGCACCCTGGTCAGGAAATTCTTTCACGACAACCGTCAGAATACAGGTGCATACCTGCAGCAAGGGAGGCCTCCCAGCTTCACCATAATGGTGAGCATGCCTCAAAAATTATCACTCGCTTTGCGACCCCTCATAGATGTTGTGCATACGCATAACTTAAAGCCCTCCCTCTAGAGAACGAATTGCATCTCCCCTCCACTCCTGAGGAAGCTGGGGCCTCTGTCCTGCCCATCGCAAACGAAATGGCTCAACTGAGGTCGGCACTGAACTCGAGTACAAGTAAGAAAAAAAGAGGAAAAAATGCTGTGTAAGCTACTCGAGAACGATATCAGTACCGTAGGTGAGAATCTCGCGTTTTTTCCCCTCGGGCCTTGCTAGTGGTACAAGCAGCACCGCGAGTATGTGCGTGATACCGATAATTGACGCTCGCAAACCTTGTCCTTGTGCTTTTGTATCGGTAGCGGTACAAGTACCGTTGATAAGGCTTTCCCGCATCGCACCCCCACCATCAGGAAGCGTAGATTGGGATCCACCCGCAACCCGGTGGCTCAGCCTGGCAGCTAATGGATTCTCACATGCGGCTTTAAAAGTGGATGGGGATGCTGTGCTTGTGCCGTGCCATATAGGTTTACTCGGCTTCATCCCTCATTCGAAGCTCATAGACTGTCGGTAGCTGGGATTCGGATTTCTGGACCCCGGGAAAATTTGTCGTCATAATTGGCCTCCACCTCTCGGGGAACGGTGCCGGAGGTCGTGCCAGACTATGGTTCGGGTTGGGCACGAAGAAATGTGCCCACCACCCAGTCCAGCGATTGTTTCTATGTTGATGTACGGTAGTCACGTCACCTCACGAGTCCTTACGGGTGGAGTGGGTTTAATACAAGTACGGTACCGGTAGTAAAACAGAACACATCTGCTCGCCTGCTCCAAGCGATAAAGGTAGGAGGGCAACCACATTTTCTCAAAACAGACTTGTACAGCGCTGTGCTGTATCGTGAGTGACGGGCTTAATACATGCAGTCTGGATAGCTGCTTGTTGCCAATTGATTGTCAAAACAAGTACCGTAGGTGGTCCTCGGAAAAGAACACAGTTCAAGGCTTTCCTCTCTTTCGGAGCGCGCAGCTATGCTTACTACGTTAATGTTGCTCAAGCTCCGCCTGTCGTCAAAAAAATGGTTTTCGGGGAAGTGCCGTGGTCCGACCCGCTCATTGCTTGAGAGGAGACGCGTCATTTCTTTTTTAGCCTAGGAGAGCACCATGCTCTCTTTTCAGCTGCCTCCGGAACGCGGTACGCCAGGCCCTAATGCGACACTGGCGGTCTTGCTCCAGCAAGGAGATATTCTAAGATGAGCGATCATTGGATACCAGCGTATCAAACAAGCCCTACCAAGCCAAAGGGAGTGAGTGACAATGGGAGAAAGAGAAGCCCTTTGGTCTGGCGAGTGGCAACGTGAGGTGCTGCCGTCGGCCCGTCGAGGTCAATTGGGGCGAGAGGGTAAAAAATCGGTTGGAACAAGCCGGGACTTCCGTTCCTCCCTCGCGTAAGAGCAGCTGGATGGATAAGCAATCTTGCGGACGGTTCCGTCTGGGGCGTTCGCCCCATAAAAACCTGTACCACGTATGATATGGGAAAAAAGGAGCCCATCTCCTAACCTCAGCTTCGCTCGGAAACTTTGTGGTTTTCCGTTACGAAGTTGGGAGAGTATTCGTAGAACAGACCGAAGAGAGGTGTTGAAGAAACTCGGGACGGATCTCTGTTCCTAGGCCGGTTGTTGTGGAAACGGAAGAAATTTTGAGGGGTGTAGGGATCGGCGGTATGGAGTTTTGGTTGTATCATATGTGAACGACAACCGCCGGGTCGTTTTCAGGAAAGGTCACCGCCGCTATTTCGTCGATNAAGGGTAAGGATCGGGGGGGGGGGGCGTGTAACTGCCCCTGCAGCTCTTTGAGCGATGTGCCTCTAATTACTGATTGAGAAATCCGTTACTATTGCCGTGCTGGTAGGACAATCGAGTGTCAACCGTTGACGATGCCGCGCTGGTGCGTGGTGGGAAAGGCGTTTGAATTTTTGGTTGTGCTCGAGTGCAGGGACTGGGGATACCTGCCATCGAATCCCTCTGCTGTTTCGAGTTGTGGGCTTCCCCTCTCAAAACCATCTTACCGTATGACGGTTCCGACCCATCCACGGTGGATTCTCGAAACATCTCTGGGGGAGAGCTCCTTGTGTTAGCCATTTGTGATAACAGACGCCCGCGGTGATCTGCGTTCTGGTACAGTACCGGTACAGTACTGTACTCGCACGGTATCTCGGATGGGGGGCAGGATCGCGTGCATGTCTGGCGTTTGGCAAGATATTGTGCGAGATGTGAATTGCCTGGATGTCACCCTTCTCGTACCGATATCGTGATTTTACTCGTATGATACGGGTATCGGTACGGCATTTTTTTTTTCTCCTTCCAGTTCCAGTTCGCTTTTCGGGTTTGATTGTCGTCTCATAAACACATTCACCCCTTCTCATATTGATAACGGCGCTATCATAAGAACTCGACAAGAACGGGCTTACACGTGCCCTCAATCAGCCTCCGTGCAGTTGTATGTTTAGCCACTTTGGCCTTCGAATTGCCCTCTGTACTAGTACGGTACGGTACTGTACACAGTGAATAGTGGTGAGATGTTTTCCCCCCTACTGTGCCCACTGCTGTCCACTGCCGTGCCCGGCTCCTGCTCTATTCCAACAGCAGTGGTGGGTTTGCGCGGAGACCTAGGTGGTGTTCGCATGAGTTAACGGCAGTTCTTGGCCACCAGGGTTCCTTGACCCCCCACCCACTGTAGTTGGGGCATAAAAACGGTGAAATTGCACCTTGGAGTTGAGGGCCCTGAATGCTAGCTTCAACCATACTTTTATGCTTTCGCGATGCTATCATTTGCAGCAGCACGCCTTGGGTATACTCTTAACAAGGGCGGCTTCAAGATACTCGAGAATTGGCCACTGTATGACCTCTTGAAGGGGCCGGGTTTATAAGAGGGCCGACACTTGTTGGGGGTTTCATGGGCTCTTGATGCGGGCGACAAGCTTTGGCGATACAATTGTTAACTCCCACCTGGGTCAGACTGGGCAAACCTTCTAATGAGTGGCGCTGCCCATGATATGGTATGGTTGATAGAGTGAAGGGTCTAAATTACAGGTACATACGGTGGCCCACCGTAGTATGAACGAGGGGGGAAAGGGTACCGGTACCGGTATGCAGAGATTAGATGCGATGGAGCAGGTGGAGATCGCGGTCCTTCCAATAATAAACCCCTGACGTCTTTCCGGGTGCAGAGCATTCCGCCCTCAGCCACAAAAATGACGGTTAGCTGTAGAGTATGATAACTTTTATCATATCACACCGCCGGTGGTGAAGCACGCCTGTCCCGGTCCAAGCGCTCTGGCTTTTTTCCCCTAGAAAAGTCTACCCCTGCCAGCAAATCTAACCGTCTGCCCACCAAGACCGCCCTCGCACCTGCCAATTCCGCTGCTAACGTCGAATCGAGTAAGCGTGGTGCGTGTCTTGTCGTCCCCACTGCCTTTTTCTCTCCCGCGTTGCTCCTTTTCCTCCACCCAGAATTCCCTTTCCTTCTTCCCTTTCCTCATTCCTTTCCCCGTGCCGTCACCCTCTGTCCAACACAGGACTTCTTCCCTCTCGTCGCCCTTTCCACTTCCCTCCTCTTCCCTCTTCTACTCACCTCTTGCTTCTTTTTCAACAGTCTCTCGTTCATTCAGCCACTCGAAACCCTCACCTTCCTTCGTCAACTTCTCTCAAGTTCGTTGAGCCGAGCAGCAGAGTAGAGTTTGTTTCCGAGTTCTCGCTGCTTTCTTACAACTTCATAATACCTACCATCGTCCCTTCTACCTATCACGTTCGCTATTTATCCACCGTTACATTCCTGTCGGTTCAATTCGATGAGCCTGGCTGCGAAATATTTTGGGCATTGATTTTATGCTGANGACTTCGTTTTTTCTTCTACTCATCCTCTGAATAGCTAGCACTTTTTTTGTTTTCCTTTTCCTTCCTTCCTTCTTTCTTCCATCACATCATCTATTATCCATCTTGGCCACTAGAATATGGTGTCAAAATGATCTCTCTAAGAAGATTCGTCCTTGCGGCTGTGGCCGTTGCAGGAGCTGTTAACGGTTTGTCACATCCACCGTCCCCCACCCCTATCACGTTCGCTATTTATCCACCGTTACATTCCTGTCGGTTCAATTCGATGAGCCTGGCTGCGAAATATTTTGGGCATTGATTTTATGCTGACTTTGTGTTTGCTAGCTCAATGTGACAAGAGTGTCGAGATCAAGAGCGATGGCGATGCTAGCGCCTTGAGTTCCTGCAACACTATCAGAGGAGATGTTACCATCGGAGAGGGTGTTACCTCCCTCTCTTTTCCGAGCCTCCAGACAATTGAGGGAGATCTTAGCATCAAGGGAGCCGTCGGATTGACTTCTGTTGATTGCCCTATGCTCAGACAAATTGAGGGTGATTTCGTCATGCAGGGCCTGACTGTCTTGGCTACCTTGTCCATGCCTGAGTTGACCAAGGTTGGCTCCATCTCGTGGACTACCCTCCCCGCTCTTGGCCAATTGACCTTCACCAAAGGGGTCACTGAGGCGTCAAGCGTCCTCATTACCGATACAAACCTTGGCAGCCTCGCCGGTATTAACTTGGTCACCGCAAAGACCTTTAATATTAACAACAACAAATACTTGAGCACTGTTAATGTTGCTTTGGGAAATGTTAGCGAGGCTCTCTCCGTCGAGTTCAACGGGAAATCACTCAACTGCTCCTTCCCTCAGCTCGTTTGGGCTACCAACATTACAATCCGTGAGGCTGGTGACATTTCTTTCCCCAAGCTCACCTCTGTTAATAACTCCATTGCCTTTATCCAAAACAACTTTGAGACCGTTTCCTTCCCCGAGTTGGAGAAGGTTGGCCAGTCGTTTGCCTTCAACAGCAACACCAAGTTGACTAAGGTCACTGCCAATGACCTCGTCTCCGTCGGTGGTACCTTCCAGTTTGCCAACAACACCAAGTTCCAAACCCTCGATGGCTTCCGTTCCTTGAAGACCGTTGGTGGCTCTGTTGACTTGTCTGGTACTTTCAAAAAGTAAGATTGCCCTTTATGCGTCTGATTGAATAATACTGACTTCTGGAAGTGCTACTCTTCCTGAGCTCGATGATGTTCGCGGTGGATTCAACCTTCAAACCACTGAGGAATTCGACTGCGCTGAGTTCGACAAGAAGAAGAGCGGTGGAGTAATTAAGGGAGACGAGTACACCTGCAAGGGAAAGCTTAGCGAGGCCAAGTCCAGTGAGGGAGGTGCTTCAACCAGCGGTGGATCCGGTTCAGGAAGTGGTCAGAAAAATGCTGCCACTGGGCGTGCTGGTATCAGCACTTTCGCCCTGATCGCCGTCGTTGCTGCTACTTTGATCCTGTAAATTTATATTCCTGGATTTCCGGACTTTCTCTGAGGGGTTTTATAAAGTGTTTTGTCAATTACTACCAATGTTATCCTGGAGAGGTAGAGTTAAGGCTCACTGATTTTATTGTTAGTCTCCAAGATATTTTTGTGGAGATTGGGGAAACATGATGAGGCAATGAAGTTGATTGGTGTTCGTCTGCTAAAAAGGTTCCGGTTGCTTGCGTTTCTTTTTCCTTTTTCTTTCTTTCTTTGCCTTGCCTTCATGCTCATTTTCTCCGGTCATGTCGTTCAGGGCCGTCATCTGGAGGTATAAAGTGCGGTGAAAAGCATCGCGTTATTTTCTGTTACTCAAAATACACGGTAATTGGGACTTTCACTTCATTCGGTAGCTGTTCGTTCGTATTTCTTTTTATTATACTTGTTTGTGACGCATAGCTTGCTCTTGATGGCTCTTTTCTTTGTGCTTTTGTACTTTTTTCCTTCCTTCCTTCGAATCAAAGATACCTTGTGGTGATGAAATTTTTTCCTTAGCAGCTCTTGACCAAGGCAATTTATTAATTGCTCGTTTGTGAGCTTGTAACACTTTGGGAATTCTGTTTCTTTCTTCCGCTGGTTTTTTTTGTAAACATAAAGTGGTAAATCCGGCCATAACTGATATACTGCCTCTGCTACCGCATTAACTGGTCACAAGTACTTGTACCTGTGCGAGCATGGTACCTGGGGAGATGCTTTCGTACAAGACAGGGATTATGCTGCGGGTTAACCTAAATCAACTGTTCACTAACTTTCTTATGGGTATGATATTGTACGAGCACAGTATGATACTTGTACCCGTACTTGTAGGGTATGGCGCAATGGCGAATGTGAGTAAACCTCCCTGGGAAACTCTCTCGGGGAAACAAAATTTTTGTTAGCAATAGCTCCCTGTGGCAAATTATCGCCAAGAATCTAACTCTAGGGGAGAACTTTTTTGCCAACCTCGCTCGCCTATCAAACCACACTTTATTTGCCTGTCGCGCCTCTTGTACCACCAGTTGTCAAGCTGGTATCCGGGACTACCGGTACTTCTACTACCGGCACTCGCCTACTTCAAAGATATTCAGACGCCTTGGCGCCAAAGGTCTTTGTTTTTGCTGTGCCTTGGCATAAATGTGTCCGGATACTTAAGAAATTCGTGAGCAGTACCGGTACTCGACGTGCGTCCGTTGTTATGGGGAAGGAAGCCTAGTTTGACAGCTCTGTGCCATATTGTAAAATTTAGGCACTGGAGTTACCGACTTGCCTCACTATTGGGCCATCTTCATGAAGAAGATGGATGCTCGGTGCATTCGACAATTGTTGCAATCATTGGCAGCTTGACTGGGGAACCCAATGGTGCCATCTTGGTACCGTGGCCATCACCTACCAGTTCCGGCCCCTGAAATTGAATGCGGAGAAGAGAGGTGCCGCATACTGCAGTCTCTGCGGACTCTCGGACCGCGTGAGACCTCTGCTCGCAGCCTCGGCGCCGAAGGCTGCCCTTAATGGATGGATGGATTATAAGGGTCATCCAACCATCTGCGGTTGACCTCCTAATTCTCCATTAAGCTGAGCCAGGTTGAACATCGACGCGCACTGCAAGTATCCATCTTGGCCACTAGAATATGGTGTACCGGAGATTTCTTACCTAGCCTGATTAATGCGAGAAAATTGCAGCACGAACCGAACGAATCAGGAAGCATTTGATCTCGTTAGTGGGGAAAATGAGGGAGCTTGTTCTATGTGCGATGCTCCCTTCTTCAAATGAATAGGTATAGGGACACGGGGAATTATTGGAAGAAACGACAAGATGGAGGAAGGAGAAGGAATGGAAAAGCGAGAAGAGGATAATCAAAGGCCTTTAGGGCTAGCTGTGTTGCTTAGGGCCCCTGCCTTACCCTGCTTTTGTTCCATCTCCAAGCCCGCGTGCTCATCATTTCCCTGGCTGTGATCTGTGGGTTTGATTCCAAATTCTCGGTGTCTGTCAGATCATTGGCTTCTGTGTCACTGCGGGAGATAACTTGGCTGGCTACCGCTTTCTGCCAGGCACGGACAAGCACTCAAATGCACATCACACCTTTTCATACCACACCACCACCGCAACTACACATATAATGTGTATATATATATATCTACCCCATAAAAGACATACTCACCCACCCACACGATACATCTGCGTGTACGCACTTGGACTGAGGTTATACTTGCTCGCCAATCTTCTAATTCACTAGCTTCATCCCCTCCTCTCGCCCTCACATGAGCTGAGAGAGAGAGAGAGAGAGAGTGTGTGTGTGTGTGTGTGTGTGTGTGTGTTGCTGGGTATCTAAAAAAAACCTCATGATATACAACATTCGCATTTTCTCCACACTTACCCACGACGTGCGGCCAAGGGCGTGATTTATGCGCAGTAATGTCCATAAACGAGATCTCTTACTGTCCTCTAAATCTTTGTGTCACGACCGGCAGTCATGAGTGGGCTTGCTACTGTTTTTGTTGCCGTCACGGTCCCACCGGTTCGTCTCTTCGATCTTCAGGGTTGTGATTATCTATGGAGGTCTCGGGTGGATGCATTTTCACATTCGTCGAGCTCAGAAGGGGAAAAGAAGAGCGGGAAAAAAATGAAATAAAAACTAAGGCTAAGGGATGGATGGTTGGAGTGGGAGTTGGAGGCGGAGGGAGAAATAGAGAAGGGTGGGTAAACAGAAGTGTTTCTCCATTGGCAGTCTGCATGAGAAACAGGACTTGTCGATTTTTTCTTGATTTCATATGGGAGGGGTTTTTTTTTTTTACTCTCTGGCGGTGGGATGAGCTTCGGTGAGTTTTATGTTACCTTTGAGAACCTTACCAGTGAATGATGTCTCAATTGGAAGTGAAGGAGAGGGAGGGAAAAGAAAGACAAATCAGAAAAAATCATCCCTCCACCCTGCCCTTCCGACCACCCCCTTCCTCCCGCAGGTCCGTCAATGGCCCAAGGGCGTAGGAGAAGTTGGTGATTGTCGGAATTTAGGACAAGATCACGAAACGCTCTCTATAGGGGAGATAATGTGTACCAAGCTGAACGGATTTGTCTATCAATCCCCTTACTCCATCCATCTCGTGGAGGATTGGGGGAAAGGGCCAAAAGCAAGATAGAGGAAAGGGATAAGGTTTAAGAGGGTTTTCAACTTCATCCCTTTTTGGTTTCACCTAGAATTGCCCACTCACGGTCCAGAAGCACGGCCCAACTAAATTTCTGCCTTGTCTATGGATAGGTAGGGTTCTGGTTATTTTTCTTCTTCCTCTTGTCCAACCACGAGATGCGGTCATGTTGGCTCGCTGTCTCTACTGTCTTTTCATCTCCTGTCTGTCCGTCCCATTCGACAACGCATCATGTAAGGGGCATTACCAAGTTCTCCCCATCGGAGAATAATCACAGCCCCGAAGGCGCCCGGATAACATACGGTATTACATCTCGCTTGTGATGCATTGAGGGAGGAGAGGGTGGTAAAAATAAGAATCACAATAAACATGCTGAAGTGATAACAATTAGTCTAACCATGGGCTGTGGAAGCAAGAAACATGGGAAGTAAGTATTGTGCTCAAGCCTCTATTCTGGGACTGCGCTGTAAATTATTATCTTCGTATCTTGTTGTGGCATACGCTCTGCTCTCAGATAAACTCGTGCATAAATTCGAAGCGGATCCGATTGGAATTGCGACTTGGCCGGATGAGCACAATGGGGGAGGGGGTGGTGGTGGACAAGAACGAGATTAACAGCCGTTCTATTCCATTTGAAAATAAAGCGCAGAGGAAAAGCTTGCGCTAGAACTTGTGATACTCATGCGGAGGTATGATACTTCCATCCCTAATGCATTCAATTGCAGAGGAGGGGGAAAGCGAGTAATGTTTTGTGCTCGCTGAACCCATTGAAATGGGGCGGGTATCATGGAGTATCACGCGAAAATCACACATAGGCGGTCACTCATGCGCAGAGAGGAGGGAAAGCGAATGGGCACTTTTTCTTTTCTTTTTCTTCCTACTTTCCTACTGGTACGGTAGGTGTTAAGACATTCGCAGTCCACCCCTCTCTCTCTATCGACACCCCTCTCTCCCCCTATGCGGAACTGTTGATACCAGAAATGTGGGGCACGGTCAATCTCTCATGTTTTATGGATGGTGATGATCTCCCATACGTTCCCCGCGGCTGCTGCTGGGTGAGATACGCATTTGTAACTTTATTTTAATTTTATTTCCCCTTCCCATTAGCTTTTTCTTGCCTCTTTCCTCACTGACACCCTATATGTCCTTGTCCAGCAAAGTGTTCCCAAGAGCTGGCGGTGGTGGTGGTGGTGGTGGTCGGTGAAAGGGATATATGTGGGAGGGGAGAGAAGCGTAAATGGGGAAAAAAGAAACATGCTTGATCACCTGCGGAAATGGTTTGAATTCGAAAAAAGCTATATCAAGAGTGAGATTCCCCCATATACCATTTTTCGACTTCGTTTTTTCTTCTACTCATCCTCTGAATAGCTAGCACTTTTTTTGTTTTCCTTTTCCTTCCTTCCTTCTTTCTTCCATCACATCATCTATTCTCACACTCCCTTCCAGTGCGGCTCGGCAGGCGCTTGCGTACTTGCCTGCGCTGTCCGGGCTGGGTGTCTGTCCATCTGCCTACCTGGTCGTTGTTGGTTCAATCGTTTTTTTCCTTCTTTTTTTTTTTTTTGACGAGGCCATTGTCTTTTACCGTTATCGTGATAAGGGGGAGTATTCTTTCTTTCCTTCTTTTTCCTGCTCCTTTCCTTTTGAACAGAGAGGAGAACGGGGAAGTTGCTTTTTCTTACTCCCCATAAAACCTACAACTTGTTATGGACCCCAAGTTTTCCGCCATGAGATCTAAAGCCTCTTCCTCGGATTCTCTTCCGTGAGCTTTCTCCCTTTCCATTTTTTGCTTCCATCCGTCCATCTTCATCACCTTCCACCCCCTCACATTCTGCTACACAAGCTATCACTCCCATAGGGAGAGTGGGCGTGTGTGAGAAGACCAAGAAGGCTAAATATATATAAAAAAACAATTCCCTATACAGACCAATAAGCTCTCTAATGCAGCACATTATGCACCCACGGGAAAACACCAGCAACTCCCCGGAGGACCTGTACCCAGCAAAGTCCCACCTCTCCAGCGAGTCACCAAAGCTCCAACACCACCAACAGCAACAGCAACACAACCCACTCCCCACGCTGACAACCCCATCCTCGCAAGCCCCACTCTTCACAGACCCGAACTTCCACAGCATTCCGGAGATAGACACTCTCTCGTATAGCCCCATCTCACCGCGCACTCGCTGCCCATCGTTATCAGAATCTCTCATATCAAGCGGGAGCTGTCCGTCTCCCCACACCCACGGTCTCGTGACGCCCAACTCCGACCGCGGCGGCAACAGCGGAGTCGGCCTGGGCCTCAGCCTCGGTAGCGCAATGCAGCTCTACGAAGGACCAAAGCGGTACGAAGTCCGACACGTGCATCGCGGCGGTATCAATAAAAGTTATAATGGTAATAATACCAATAATAATCCAATCCGTCCCTCGCTATCCTCCTCCACCTCCACCTCCACCTCCACCTCCACTTCTTCCGCTCCCCATCCCCATCACCACCATCACCACCACCACCACCACGGTCACCTTCACCTCCGCGGCAGATCCCCGTCGTTGAGGACTTTATCCTCGTCCCACGACCACTCTAAGGACAAACTGGCCAAGCATGAGAAGAGGCGCATAAGCCATTTGAACTCGGAGAAGAAGAGGCGGGAGAGCATCAAGGGTGGCATGGACGCCTTGCTGGAGCTGGTCCCCGGGTGTAGGGATGTGAGGCTCAGTAAGGCGAATGTGCTCAAGGAGGCTAGGGATTATATCATGGAGCTCAGGGGTGGGTGGAGGGAGTTGCAGATCGAGATTGAGCGGCAGAGGAGGGATAATGAGGAACTTAGGAGGGCGATTCAGGTTGGGCATGCGCAAGATCATCGTGGGTTTATTTGTAGGCTTTAGGCAGTCTTCTTGTTTCCACTTTTTTTTCTTTTCTTCTTCTTTTTCTTTCTTTTTTCTTTTCCTATTTCCAGTGATTCTTTTTCTTCTTTTCCCCTTCTTATTCATTCTTTTAGTACTCTTCCCTAGATTGTCCCGTCTCTTCTCTCATTTACTTTACTTGTCGGGTCGGAAAATGGATCTCAGTTTTTGGTTCATTTAATCATTTCCGCCCTTTCCGATCTCTCTCAAGGGAGGGGAGGGGAAACTAAGAAAAAATACAAAAAAATTAATAAATATCATACCTAATAATATATTATCATGTACTCTCACTCGCAGTTTTTCTATTGGACTTGTATTATTAGTAGGGGCTTATTCTGTAGGCGTTTACCTGGGGGATTTATGATCTTTTTCATTTCAATTTCCATTTCTTATTCTTTCTCAATCCCCTTTTTCAAAACATGCACTTTTATTTCTATTTCTATTTTATTCTATTAAATTTTTACCCACTTTTACCTTTCACCCTCAATTCTATAACTTCCGCTCGATATTCCTTTTCTAAGTTGTAATAATAATATTATTATTATAAAAGTGATAAAAAAAAACCTACGAGTCGCTACCGCTTTACAACTTCCTCCTCTTCCAACGGGAAAGTCCCTCTCATGCTAAATAACTACACTTACCGCTGACTGTACCGCATGGTACTAGTATGATACTGCACCAACATTGACCACTTAACCAGACGAGACTAAACTAAACTAAACCGACCTCCGTCACGCGAAGCAAACAAAAAGGAAAAAGAAAAAAAAGAAAACTCCCCCAAATCCGATATGACATGATAACTACTCGTTTCTGCTAGATGCTCCATCCAAAACCCCTGCGGCCCGCCCCCCCCCCCACTCAATCAATCAATCGCGACAAGAAGGGAAGTAAGGTAAAACAAAACTAAACTTCCGCCACTACCCTCCCTCCCTCCCTCCCAGAACGAAAAAACCTCCGAAAACCCCTCTTTCGGCTTCGGGGGAATGGATTTGAGAAACGGCTGCACGAACCTTTTTTTTTTGTTTCTTTTGTCTCTTTTGCAAGGTTTATGCGGGTCCGATTGGTTGGTTGGTGCAGTATGTTGAAGAAGCCCAGTAGAAACAAGGGAAGGAAAGATGGATGGATGGATGGATGGATGCAGGTGGTAGGTAGGGAAGGGAAGGGAAGGTAACTTATCACAAGTCTCCTCTCAAGAACTTAATCCTCTGATTCGCACACCCGTCTTGGTGTTCCCCACCTAGCACGGAGCGGAGAGGTTGGTTGCTTCGTGCTTCATTGTGGGATGGATGGCTGGGGGGTTCGCTGATTGAGAATTTACCCCACGTCTGGCTTTATTACAATATTATTATCCTAACACTATCCCAAGGCTAACTTGTATTACGTGCATATCATCACGGAGTAGGTAAATAGAAAGTGTGAGGAGAAAGGATCGTCAGGGATGTTAACAGCGCTACTTTGCGCCTGGGCTTGAGTATTGCGCCATCTATTAACTTTATCTTTTTGGTTGGTGTTGTCACCTTGTACTCGAGGAGCGGTGATACAGTATGGTTGCTTTTTGGTGGCTACAACGCATTATTTTATTTTTCCGCTGCGGGGTGCTTTGTTGATCGTGGGGGGGGGGGTTTTTTTTGAATTTCTGCGCAGTTTTGGGACGGGCTGGTCTTTTTTTCTCTCTTCCTCCTAATAGGAGATTTTTCCCTCCGGCGCACGAAAGAAAGATCCTCCTGCTGGGAACTCGGATTGCTGCTCGTGCTTTTTTAATGGTCAATTTTAATATGGCTTTTCGGTTAGATTAAGAACGGTAGATAAGGTAACCCAGGTATATATTCGCCCTATTTGCTTTACTCCAGACCATTGGTCGATTTCCGTCGATATACGTTTCCCAACTTGCGTAGGAAATTCCGTACAACATAGCCTTATGCAAAGGTACCGAGTCCACGACGAATGAGACCCGATAGGTATTTTAATCACACCAGGACATTGGCTTAGGCCTCTTTCCGGGCATCAAGAACTGCCGTATCTCCGAAGCAACAAAGGTAACGTTCGTATACCCCAAGGTGTTGCCACCCCCTCCGACAAAAGGAAAAATAGGAAAATATCGAGGGTATTAGGGCCCATAACTTTTTTCCCTCCAAACGGCCCGTTTATAGTTTTAAGTTACCTCGTCAACCTTACCTCTAGCCATACTGATGCCGGGGACGATCCAGTCCCCGCAAGAACACTTCAGGCCTTGCCATGCGTATGTCCCCACCTTTGATTTGCATTTTGGACACTCCAACTTTCCGGAAATTTCGCCTTTTGAAAGCTCCGTTTTCATCCAAAGGAGAGGCTCAATGAAATGATGCGCACAAGGCTGTCGGGGCGCCTCGTTATGAGATGGCTGCGCAGGTTTGGGCATATGAGGTGTGAAGGAGGTAGAACTTGCTAGGGTGGTCCTGTGAGGGAACGTTTGTGAGTGAGGATGGGCATACCACGACAGAAACTCAGACATGGAGGAGGAGGAGGGACTGGTATACGTACCGACACTTTTTGCACCTCAGCTGCATTTCACCTTTCTCTTCGGGAGTTTCACCTTCCTCAACCCTGGTTATTCTGCCGATCTCGGCCTCAGCATCCCGGAAGTGGATTCTCTCGGGAGCACGGCCAGCCGCATTGCTCCTCTCCACATCCCGCAGATAGATCCAACGTTGATAGATGGGGTGATCCTCAACGTTTTCGGCAAATTCCATCTGATGGTAGAGTTCTAGTTGTTGCATAAAGCCCGAATTGGGCCCGACAAAAGGTCGAACTCGCTTTATAATACCAAGGGCAAGGTGTGGTGCAAGGCGGCGTGATGCCATTAAGTAGGCCGTGAGTATTGTCGCTGACCGTGATTTACCCATTGCACTATTGGGCAACCGTGTCAACAGGACCCGTACATTACAAGGATAGGGAAACCGGGAGAGCCAAGAAGTAGCAGCTGGAGTCAGCGCTAGGAATGCATTACAAACCAGTGAATGAGGACAGCGCCGCCGCCCTTCAATGCTTCGGAGATGAATTTGTTACTATCTGGGAAGTGCTCCAGCAGGTTCTCATCTTCGACATCGTCCACTTCGATGATCTTGTGCTGGTATTGAAGGAATAATTCTTTATCCAACGGCAACCGCAGGACAGAAACGACATGGGTAATCCCCGCTTCCTCGAGAGCTTCACGCCTACGCAAGGCGTACATTCTGTAGGCGCAGAGGGAGGGGGAGGTAAGCAAAAAGTTAATACATATGGTCACCATCAGCCAAGAGGCGACATGGCAACCACCGCAAACAGTCAATCGCCATCACGGAGACCGGTAAAAATGTAGAAGACGGGGAAGGGGGTGGTCAACAGGGTACACACCCGCTAATATAGAGATTTTCACCCCCCACTTTTTCCATATCCAGCGTCGTGTGCTTGTGTATTGGGGGCTGTCCGTCCGGGAGGGGGGAAAAAGGGTGAACGGTCAAGTCGTCGGGGGAAACAAGCGAGGATAGTTGGTCAGGTGGGAAGCGGAATGAGGCTGAAGATACCGGGATGATAGGACTCGGATGCTCTAAGGCGAGTAAGCTGGTGAACAACTCTTCTTCCCAAGTGAAAATTCTGGAGCTGGGTATGCGAAGGGCCGACAACGGGAATAAGTGAGCGAGCAGGTTTAATGGTCGTTTGGAGGATGCACCATACGTGGATGAGGGTATATTATAGTATGATACAGTATGTACTGTACGTACAGGTATGATACCATACCCGTACTGGTATACGAGGTGTGCGAGAACAGGTGGGTGAGTGAGTGTGTGTGTGTGTGTGTGTGTTTAACACAGGAGGAAATGCGGGGCAAGAGAACCCGGTCAATACCGGCTTGCGCTAAACTATCGTCGATTACCCAGGGCTAGGGGTCTGGAACTTGCGTTACCGCACCGGTAGACTGGCCGTCCACCATTCGATGAGTGATATTTCACAAGCACGACGCGGGGCTGAGGTCTATAGGCGGTGCCCTGGACGCCTCCTTGGGGTGTTTCAGACCGTCTTTCTTCCATCCTTTTGGACGAATAAGTTGGAGTCTCGGATGGGGCAACCGCCGTCCTTGGTTTACCTCAATGCTCGCGGCAAGCCTCCCGGTCCTCGACTACAGTGTTCGCTACGGTCCACTACGAGTACAGTTCGCTATCATATAATCCCCCCAGAGGTGAGCCCAGAAGTGACGGTTGCCCCCATCCAAGTCTCCACCGCTTCTCCAGAGGCAGTGAGCGCACAGTAATGCGATTGACCTAGGAGTATCATACTCGTGGAATGGAATGAAATCAAATGGTGCCTAGCGGATAGCCAGCGCGCAGGGATACCATGCAGTAGTCTGGCGAAAGACCTTCTTCGGAAAATGTGTGCAAGTGAGGCGAATCTGTCCTGATTGGCCCAAATATTACTCAAAATCCCACTTGGAGGGTCGGATATCCCGAAGCTAGTCTAATTGTTGCCGGGGTGGTGGAACGTTCTCCTAGCGGTCGGCCACTTTGGCGAATTCCATATCCAAGGATTCAGGGCAGCCGTATACCAGCATGTATGATATTATAGTACAAGTATCAGCGGAGGACTTTCCCATGGGAATCCGGAATTCAACCGTTTGCGCTGCGGCCGCGATAAAGGCTCCGCCCAACAACATACCGGTACGGCAATAGGAATCCAGGAAGGGTTTAGAATGCGTCTTATCATATCCCCACTCCGAAGTCCATAAAATCAACCCCCAAATTCCGAAGTTTAACGCACTCCCTCCCCCCCCGGTCCGGATTTGAAACCCGTAGAAACCTGGAAACATGTATATATATATATATATAAGTTGGCCAACAATCCCTAAGGCTATCACTCCTTTCTGGCAAGCATACGAGTAGGAAATCGTGGATTGTTTCCGAACCTATGTGAACTCCAAGTTAGCCCCCCCTCAATTAAGAACCCAAACTTCGTTCTTTTTTCCACATCGCACCCAATTGCTGGCATCACAGCTCATGTATAATTGAGCCGTCTGACGGAGCCTGAAGTCGAAACTTCAGGGCACGACGAATGCCGTTGCACCGAAGCGGATCCAGGAATTGGGCTCAAGTGGCCTTCGAGAGGCGGTTTTCCTATCTCGGTCTACCAGATATGGTATCATATGATATGATACTGTGCATGGCTTGGCACTGCGCCCTATCTGCCCAGCCTGCCCCACCCACCCCATCTGCTCCTTTTCCTGCACTGAACCCGGCACCTCTCATGCCAATTACCTCTTCAGATCCTGACACCAATACAACGCAGGTATGATATTATTCATTTCTCTACTGCACTGTGCCCTCTCTGTTATCGCCTGGTGTCAGGGCTTAGCCCCGGAATCAGTCTACATTACCCGGTTCAACCTATCACATACCGGTAATTCGTGTCAAATCATCGTCACTGGTCCCTCGAGGCTTCCTCCATTGCGTTTTACCCTCCGTTACGCTTTTTTACCACGCTACTACTTTGAGCCGGGGCCATTGGTGGTATTACAGTATTGTAAAGCCTACCCACCAACTTGATACCTTACCAGATAGCATTTTCGAGTGAACGCCCATCGCAGACAGTTTTGCCCCCTAATATGTGAGACCGAGCACCCAGCCCAACGAACTCGGTCCGCACCAGCTGGATGCTCTGGGAGATTTCACGGTCACGCATAAGCAACGCCCTGCCGTTCGCCGGTTAGGCCTTACATCCTATAAACCCAAATACGGCATCACTACGATACGAATGTTCGCACCTTCCCCATCCTAGATGCCATTCTTAGTAATTCTCAGCATTGTGAGAACTCGATCAATCGGACCAGTGCGGTAGGGCGTTGGGGTTGCCTCTCCCGGTAATATCTGGGGTTTTTTTTTTTTTTTGCCACGGAAACCATGTTTTCTGGTATGTATCATACTCGAGTATCATACTTCGCCCATTTTCCAGAGCAGGAAATTTTGGACTACGAAACACACAGTCCATTTATCATTCGAGCTCTTGCGCTACCCCCATCTCAGGCCGGGCGTCAGGCTTGCCCCAACAGCCCCACAAATTCAATTCTCAGAAGCCAGGGGGTCCGTCTAGCCATCGCTAAGAGCCAAATGGTTGATGACCTGATCAAACATCTCACCGGTATGCGGAGGCATCTGCAGGAGCAATCAGGCGTGTACAGTACGCAAGGCATGGGAGGAGGGCAGGGAAACCAGACAATGCTAGGGAAAAGTCACCAGAGGTATGATATCCCAAAACGTGGTCTATCCCTTGAGGTTAAAGACGCCCTGCGATATATATATCTCGATTCTCTTGAAGACCAACGAGGTGTGATTGCGGCCTTGATGTTTTTCGTGGAGAAACTAGCTGAAGGCGCCACGGGCAAAGCCCTGCGTGGCAGTGGAAAGAAGCTGTATGGCTACCGTAGTCTTATCCCTTCGAAAGGTGAAACAAACGAAACTCATACAGCCAAGAATTGCGCAACCCACGGTGACCTTTGCCACAGAATCAGGGAGTCGGCATGATATGATACGGTATTCGAGTCACATAGCCACAGGCCAAGCAAGTGGCGAAGTAACTGCCCGCACCGAATTCCCGTAGATTCACCCCAGCGGCTCGCTCGTAGTCTAGGCTTCCTACTCACCCCCAAAACAAACTCACAGATGGTGAGCGGGAGCGCGTACTCCTAGCAAGCAAGCAGTAATGGTGGGCGAATTGCACTTGAGAACTAGCACAAACTCACCTACGGGATTCTACCGTAGGAGGTATCATATCATAAAACATGTATCATGTGCCTCTTCTCCCAATCGGGCATGTTGTTTCTATTATAGCCTTTGACCCCAACTTGGTTTTCCTGACAAAGATCATTTTCCTAGAAGCCCCCGGGGGTTCAGCCCCAACGTGCTATTGGAGATTACCCAACTCCATCCCCCAATCCTCCTCGCCCCCCAGCCCGCCCCGCAATACTCCATGATCGTGTTCCATTGCCCCAGGGTGCGGCTCACACGTGCAGAATTACCCGGATCGCAAGACTGGGTGGAGAGGTCCACTTCATAATATTATGATATCTCACCCATTACACACCCGGGCCCACCCAGTGCCCCCCGAGACAAAGGGGAACAAGGCACGACACAAGTCCCACCATTCTGTATGATAAAGTAATCGGGTCCTCAAGCTTAGTCACAGTGCATCTCGCATCCGTGTCGAAGCCTTCGACAAACCCTGGAAGCGGCGGCAATTACACACCAGCTTGCATGGTAGATGACATTGAACCCTGGAGATGCCTGCACTGGAAGAGTTCCTCGGGAATGTCAATGCAAAGGGAGGCCTCTGGTGAATATCATATCACACATTGGGCATTACTCTAGACGGCCGTATCATATCATAGGACCAATGCGATCAGCCACATGCAGTAGCCTTGACCCCCCCTCCCCGCCAGCAGGGGGGGCACAACATGGGGTAAGCCCTGAGGGGTTGTCGCAGCGGGAGTTAAATTCGGAGGCGACATCTTGGGTCTCTCGAAGTCCTGAAGTCTGAAGTTGGGTTTGTAGGGGCGGGACGATATCGAGGGGGTGTATTCATGTTTTCTCATTAATTGCCCCCGACTCTGGGAAATAGAGGATCTAGGAGGGGGGTTCGCCTTTTTTCCTAAAGAGTTGGCTTTTTTTTTTTTCACGTAATCGTAAGTGTCTTCCTAGGTAGGTATGATTTGATACCGCAACTCTGAGAAGTCAATGGAGACACTCTAGCTTTTCCACAGCGACATTAGATAATTCTTTACCTCGGTATCATACTTGACCCTACACCCGAGGAATTACAATTTACATTCTCACTGTGAAAAAAAATGCCACCAGTCGTCAAAAGAGAAAAACCAGCATCTTCGTTTTTCTCCTCAAGATGAGGCAATCTCAGTCGATTGCGGTAAAACGATAGACCGGAAGAGCAGCCTTACTGCTAGGGCCCGCGGCGAAACATGCTTGTATATCACGGCAAGGCAACGGGAGTGAGTATCGGGGGCGTGCTGATAAAAGTAGGAAATATTTCTTGAACAACTCTCTGCTCCGACTGCCCCGAGATACATGGATATTAAAACATCTTGTTGAACAAATTGCTTCCAATCAATGTAGCCCCCCCCCCCGGAAGAGTGCAGGAGTAATCCGAAAAATCAACAATGACAGTTCAGTTGTTCAATTCTACTTTACTCCCTTCAGCAGGAGTCCTGTGGTGGTGTGGTGATGTGGTGGTGGTGGTGGAGGTTTGGACGGGTCTATATCGATTCCCAAAAGTATCTCCGTTCCCGGGGGTTCGCACTCGCCAGTAAGCCTACACATCTTTTAAGATGTCAATTAACTGGCAGTATGCGTATAAGCAACCTATTAGAAAATAGTAGGGCCTTTATTCACTACACGTCCCTGTCCGGAAATCCTCGCAGAGACGATACCCCAGGGCTAAACCTCTCGGGTCCTCCAACCTTTCCATGATCGGCACACCCGCAGCTCCCGCCGTTCTCGTTCCCCTCAATTGTAGCCTTAAATGGAGATGAACAACGGTGCGCAGTACAGCACGTCCTCCTACAGACGAACCGGAATCGATTTACTGAAGGAGGGAAGGAACAGAACAGAACGGAACGGAACAAGTTCGGCTTGTGGGTGGTCGTTGCTGCGGGGGGCTGGATTTCTTGCTCGTCCATTATATCATAAATTGCCGGGATGAGGCCGCATTAGTGGCCTGTCGGCTATCCGCAGTTAATGCGGTAGGCAAATATGCCCATCGACATTTCTACCGCTTTGAGGTACTTTACCGTAGTTTCGCCCGCGGATCTGTCGAGTGATTTGGTGTGAGAGTGAGTACCGGTATCGGTACAGTTAGCTACCCGTGAGCGAATCGAGAGATTCCTCCGAAATCTTTTTCCAGCGGGAGCGGCACATCGACGACTGCAACGGCAATCGCGAACGGGGAAATGTTGTCAGTAAAGCTCGGCACAAAGTGGGCCCCTAGGGATGTCCTATCGGAAGCTGCGCAGGATAGTGGTAGGGTGTAAAACAGTGCTCGTCTGGTAGAGGCCTGGAAGAGTGTTGCAGCCGTTGGCTTAGAATTGGGTAATAAGGTGGCACTTTTTTTTTTCCTTTTCCCTTCTTATATTGGGAGAAGTCGGTCCTGCAGATGGGATAAGCAGGATATCCGCACCTTCAAAGAACCGGTCACATCGCCGACAGATTATTATACCACGTACCAGAGTGCAAACTCGGGACGACAGACAGCGCTTCAGTAAAGTTCTGGCTGTAAATTAATAAAACTGCGATGGTTTTTTTTTTCCTTTTCCCTTCTCTCCTTTCGCCTTTTCCTTTTCCTTTCCTTTATTCCTTCTCTCCCCCCCTCCCACGCTCCTCTGCTCGTTATAGGACACACGTCCTGATTTACCGGTAACGCACTCTCACTCGACCTGCTGTGCGGCCACGGCATACATCCTACGAGGAAAGAAGGGAAAAAAAAGAAAGAAAAAAGAAAAAGAAAAAGATAGACATCCGGGACTGACCTGCCCTACAGCAAGGCTGCTTGCCACTTTCGCCTTCCCGCAGGCTTGGCGGCACGCGCTTGGGTTACCCCAGGTCACTTCGTCCTTTGACTTTTTCCTTGAAGCCTGTCAGGCGTGTGGCCTCGCACAACAGAAAAAAGAAGACTACGGTAAAAACTTTCCCCTAACGGTTTCACTTCAGCCCAGTCCCCACAAAGGCGCGGGAGGTTCGGATCCCGCCCTATCATTTCTCAGCCTTATAAGCCACTGACCGAAATACAAAACCTGCCTTACGGTATGATACGGTAGACAAATATGGCTATTCATAACTTCTTATTCCTAGCTAACCAAAGCAGGCATATCCGGGGGAACGAGAGGGAAAAAAAATATACCGTAAGTGTGCAAAGATTTCGGACAAAAAGGATAAGATATACTTCCGAAATATCATAAAAAAAAAAAGGAGAGAGAAGAAGGGGTGTGGGCCGTGAGCCGCTGACGAAATGGGTCCTCCAAAATAGCCCTAAACACTCTTCTTCTCCTCGTCTGTCTGTCGTCTTACTTTATTCCTTCTCCTCATCACTGCTTCCCGGCGATGGTGCTGGTGATGATGACGATGCCTGATACCGGTACTCGAGAGAACGGGAAACTTTTCACCGTAGCAAGGAAGACCGTGGGCCATTGCCTCTCGCCTTTGGCGCGTAAATGTGAGGCATTCGGTCCAGCACAATTCTGCCAACTGTGACTAGCCTGCTTCACCTGCTCCGCTTACTTCTCATCCTCGGTGACACACTTTGTGTCGTCTCTTATCCCCCAGTTAGTATCCCTGTCATGTAAAACATCGGTTCGCATCATAACTACGGCAAGTATCGTAAAGTACGGTGTTGTCCTGGGGTGGTGGTGGTGGTGGTGGTGAAAATAAAAAAAGAACGCAAATCAGTCTGCATTCCCATACCATTCCACTGACTCGTGAAACAGAGACGCTTGGGAATAGTTGTGAGGAAATCAAGAGAGGGGTTGGTGACCTACATATAGATGAAAAAACGGTGGACGCGCGCGTGATCGTTGCAACTATGAATACCTATGTTCGAGAGACTAAATGGTGATGATGATGATGATGATGATGATAAGTATAGTCGAGATGTCTCTCGGGGGGGGGATGGCGGTCGCCTTCTGAAAGCGAGATGTCCGTTCCGCATAGGTAGGTAGACAGATGGGAAGGTATTAGTAGGTATTCCTGTATGCACAAGTACTCGTACAAGTACCATCCTGCACAGTCAGATTTGTTACTAAAGCGTGATCATAACTTTGTCACTCTCACACTCGCACCCGTCGTTCGCTTCTGATCTACTTGTACTTCTCTTCCTCTCCCCTTTTATTTCATTCCTACTCAAGTATGATACACTACCGTACTTTCCTTTTTTCCCTTTTTTCATTTTTTTTCCTTTTTCCTTTTTCCCCTTTCCCCTTTCCCCACGCCCCGGCCAATTTGGTCTCATATTATCTGGTAATTAAAATGATTCTTCTGGCTCTGCGTGACAGCTGACTGTGATGGCGATATGAGCATCAATGTGGCATAGGCGCGAAATGCCAGGCAAAGGCAGGCAAGTCCATTTGCATGTAAACGCACCATGCATCAGGGTCGTGGCTCCAAGCCGGATTGAGAAGTCGAAGTATGCCCTGTCAGACGGTGCAACAATGAAATCAAGAGAGTGAAAATACGGTGTCCTCGAGAGTGTTCTTTTCAAGGGGTGGCTTCCCTAGCGTTACAAATTTCTCGAGTGCATGAGAGGTGTTTCTTATTTGTTTTTAAAAGTGCATGACCCGCCTCCAGTGGTATCAGACTCGAGTACTCGAGTAGTGGTGGTGGTGGTGCAGTCGAACCCACCCAAATTAACCGTTGGATCAAAGGCAATTGCGGTAACATGGGGTTCTACTCTCCTTTTGCTTTTGCACGAGCAACCATCTCCCTGCTATGGAGACATCAAGGAGATACTGTAGCGATCTGGAAAGTGTGGCTCACCCGGACACAGACCTCCCTGTCCAGTGGACTGCGCTTGCAATCCAAGCCGGTGGATCGGGGCAGGGTTATGGGAAACCAAGGGAGAACCAAGCCCGCTTGGATGGCTCTTACCTCACCGAATTGAGTGTTTTTCTCGTCCTTTTTTCCTTCCTCGTCAGTCCCTCATTCTTTCGTGAATTTTATCGTTCCCTTTCCTTCGCTTCCTTCGCTTCCTTCTATCGCACGGTGATCAGTGGTTACGGTGGGGGTTCCTTGTCAAATGACCCTGTTGTATCGTATCGGAGTCGAGGGGTTACAGTATGCGACGGCGCCAGCCCGGGTCTAATCGTGCAGCAGCGCCCTAGACTAATTGTCGCTGGGTAATGGGTACCGCACACACCGATACAGCAACCGATACCTTGCTGCGAACCACCAAGCGTCTACTGTACCTAGCCCTGCCAATCAATCCAGTGATAATGTGCGGTACTTGTAGATTGCTAGCAGCGGGTGTCTATTTCGCTGTGCAGGTGGCGAGCAAGTTATTGTGATGGTGCGATCAAGTCAAGATGATACGTGAAACGAGCCAGAGTTTCTCGGGAGTAAGGCAGTCTGAAGTCTTGTGTGCCTGTCAAGAACAGGTGCGGGAGTGGAGAAGGCACATGTATCAACATCATAAGGTGGTGGTGGAGGGGGAGNAACTCTGGTGACAATGCAAGTGTATCATCATTTGTGACAGATAATGAGAGTTATTCAAATGCAGATTTACGGATGCGTCGATCGAGGAGTGCTTCTATACTTGCTCCTGGCTATGATGATGCTCCATCAAGCAGTTGCGATTTATATCAGGAAGACACTGATTCGCAAATGGACGATGCGCCTTCTCATGTCTCCCAGATGAAGCGGCTCACACTTGGAGCAAGGACACCACCAAAGTCAAATTCTTATCCTACTAACCATCGCCATCAGAGAGCTGGCCCCCCCCCCTGCTCCTTATACATACTTGTACACACATCTATCATCATCATCATCATCAGCAGCAGCAGCAGCAGCAGCGGTATCATTATAATACCCAGTGGCCGCACGCACTACATATGCTTCATACATAAGGTCGTTTTGTCCCACCCCTCTCTCCCCCACGTCTCTGTCTCTGCTTGGCTCGTTCTTCTAGGCGGCTTCCATTTACCCTCCCAACTATCACCTCGCCGACCGTTGAGAGTGTTTCCTCTCTGTTCTTGGAGCGTGCTGCTTTGGGGTTCGGTAGACCACAATCTGAGAGATTGAGGGAAAAGAAAGGGGCAGGAAGAGAATACTGGTGGAGAGAGAAGAAAAAAAAAAGAAAAGAAGAGAAAAAGAGAAAGAGAAAGAGAAAAGAAAAAAAGAAAAAGAAAAAAGAAAAAAGAAAGGAAGGGAGGAGGAGATAACCGGTAGCTTATTCCAGCCATCAACCCGTCTGCCCTACCTGCCCTACCCACCTTTCGAGTTAGTACCTTCACCGCAGTTCGCGGTGCGCCTCCTTCCCTACACACTCTCCTAATAACAGCAGCGTCTGCTCCTCTGTTGCCTCGTCCTTTTCCTCCCCCTCAGAAAAAGTGCTCGCTACCACCATCAATTACTCGGTCGATAATTCCGTTGTGTCTGTATGTTGCGAGGCCCGGTCGGGAGTGAATTCGATTCAGCAGGAAGGATCCCCGAGATCCCCAGGTGGGCGATAGAGTTGAGGCTTGTGTGAAACCACCAAGAAACCAGACGAAACCGGTGCTTTCACCACCAACACTCGTTGAGGGGAACAACACCACCAGAAAAGAAAAAAAGTTGGCCTGGCTGGTCTGTGCTTAGAGCATAGTCACGACGGAAGGCGGGGGCAGATAGGGCTTGAAATGAAATAGCAAGTTTAGCACTTGCTCGGGTATTTGATTTCCTAGTTGGTTAACCCCGCCGCTTCTCGCTCGCTTTTCAGCTGAAGCTGTTGCGGATAGCTGACGGTGCGGAAATCGCCTTCAGACGAGCGCACGCCCACAGGTTGTTCAAGATTTAACGCTTTACTTCTTAGACCTGCGAGACTCCTCAAGAGATCATCGTTTCCCCAATATATATATATTGCTGAGGTAGCGTACTGCTTCGGGTACTCAATTGGGCGGGTTCGTGTAGGCCTGACCCTAAAAATTTGCCCCATTGAAATCTAATCATCAATAATATATAGAACTAGTGTCCCGTCGCTTGGTTTCGGATCGAGTTTATTTTGCTCGCCAGTCGTCTTTCGTGATGACACTCCACCGAATAACAACAACAGCAACAGCAACTACAAACCTCCCGTCTATCAGAGTACATGATCACCACATCCACAACATGGATATGAGCAGTGAAAGCTATAGATCTAGGCCACTCGCCATTCCTGCACCTAGAAACTTTTCTCCGACGTCAAGCCGCGCCAGCTCTTTTCATGACCAGCCCCCTCCTCCTCCACCATTACTTTCTTTACTCCCCTCTAGGCCTCTGAACTGTTTCGAGGAACCGCAGGCGAGTTGGAAGGACAGCGACGATGGAGACGGAAGTATGTCACGCCGCTGGCTTGGCGATGCAATATACCGACAACCCTTGAGTCACCCGATTTCATCTCCGCGAGGCTGGGGGAGTTCTGGGAGAAAATCCCGGGGCCCACGGCATACTTCACCTGGAAGCGTTGAAGAGCTGAATATTAAAAGAGAGCCTAGCCAATCCTGGCCGGATGATTTCCGTGGGAGGCAGAAGCCTCCAAGTCAATTGAACAAGGAGTTGAGTAGACCCGCATTACTGAAATCAATTTTGTTTGTAACATCTTTGGCCCATACCTTAAAAATTGACATCCGATATCCCTTTCCGCATAAACCCCGAAATTTTGCCACCAACTGGTCATTTATCATTTCTGTCGTCCTGGACTGTTTGGGAATGTTTGGGACAAAATTGTTGACTTGTGCAATGACGCTCTGCGTATTAAATATAGCAGACTTCAAGGTGAAGATTCTATGCGTGTCGCCATGCAGAGATCTGTTCGAGCATTTGACAAAGGCCTTATTGGGAAACTTAACGATAGTGCGAGATCGGCTCCTTCGCCATTACCGAGGCAGCGGTTTACGCCCCCCCTCGATTCTCGGCCAGTGACTGTTGGCTCCGCAAGTGACGATTTGCCGCTACCGCTGGCAAAGCGCTGGGATATTCCAAAGAGTCAGCCACGGGGTGGCTCAATTTCGAACCCTATACCGATTCCGGGACCTGGCTCGCTCGATGCCCCATTCCAGAGGTGGCAGCATACTCCCTCAGTCGGCGATAATTCGGGGTTGGGAATGGCACCGGAACAGCATCCTCCCGTGTTTCCATCATTTTTGGATAGTCGCAACTCTGGTGACAATGCAAGTGTATCATCATTTGTGACAGATAATGAGAGTTATTCAAATGCAGATTTACGGATGCGTCGATCGAGGAGTGCTTCTATACTTGCTCCTGGCTATGATGATGCTCCATCAAGCAGTTGCGATTTATATCAGGAAGACACTGATTCGCAAATGGACGATGCGCCTTCTCATGTCTCCCAGATGAAGCGGCTCACACTTGGAGCAAGGACACCACCAAAGTCAAATTCTTATCCTACTAACCATCGCCATCAGAGAGCTGGTTCGAAGAGGCGGGCTTCATCGCCCCCAAATGAGGATAGGCAAATTGGAAGCTTGGAGCCTACTAGAAAAGGCCTACACTTGGAGGGTTATGGGAGCAGCGATATTTACGATCATAGTCGGAGAACATCGCCGATACATCAGGGCCTAAGGAACTCGCCGAAATATCAGCACTTTAGTAATTCACCAATTCCCAGATCAGCATCAGGATCACTTGCGTCTGCTTCAGTATCATCTGTGACGACGTGGTCTACATCCCTTGGCCAGTTTTCCGCTGCAAGCAGCTTTACTACGACTGGGGGTGTCTCGCCAGCCTCCTCCTTTTCCCCACCATTAGAGGTGGAGATTGTTGGTGACCCACCATTTCGGCAACCGCCGCCCTCAGCGAGTGCAAAGAGGCCTAGTGGTAGACACAGACAAATCCCGGAGGCGTCCTCGGCGCTTGACGGCAGAGAGAGAGAGGGTATTGCTTCAAAGCACCACTCGGCCCCGAAAATGGGTGTATACATGTGCGAATGCTGCCCTAAAAAGCCGAAAAAATTCGAGACCCAGATGGATTTGCAGTGCGTCCTATTTCCGAAATTTGGACCCTAGTGTGTTCTAACCAATGTGTAGATTGCATGAAATGGAGAAGCAGTACGGCTGTCAATATTGCAGTAATCGGTTTAAGAATAAAAACGAAGCAGAGAGGCACCAGAATTCACTCCATCTGCGGAAACACTCATGGTCTTGTGCAGCACTCTCAAGCAATTACCCGGCAGCTTTCCACGCTTCCCCTCAACATCCGTCTACTTGTGAAATATGCGGCTATTGTGGGAAAGAGTTTCCAATGCCACCGCAATGGGATCAGCGAATCGAGCATCTCACTGGGGAGCACAAGTTTGGAGAATGCAACCAGTCCAAGAAGTTCTACAGGGCGGATCACTTTAGGCAGCATCTAAAACACAGTCACAGTGGGACCAGCGGGAAATGGACAAACGTCCTGGAGAACGCTTGCATGAAAGATGAGATGCCACCAACTACTAGCAGTCATCATGGCAGTATGGGGCCTGGCGTTGCGATGGCTATTTCAGAGGAGGGTTCGGAGTAAAGAAAAATAATAATAAAAAATCATGGATAAAGTTTCTCTCCCATTTTTTGTTTTCCTTAAGAATTGTTGCTTTTTTTCTTACCTGTCTCGCCTCCTCGTTCTTCATGGGTTTTCATGTCTTTTTTTTCATTCGTCATTAATGGCCGCACATGCCGGAACGGGGAATGGGACCCGGAGAATGGTTGGTGTGTTGAAGGATTTCCGAAAAGAGTTCCAGCCATGCTGACTGCGTGCGAAACTGCACATTGATGCACGCTGACATCATCAACACGGCCGCTGCGGCTATGGCGTACTTTTGGAGCAAGCGATAGACGCGGTTGAGCCTGGTTGGGAAAAGCTTTTCTATTTTGGTGACTTTTATGATTTTCGATTTCGTTTCCTTGGCTGGGTTAGTTGTGGTGGTGATGATGATAGCGATGGCGCTTGCGTTGCTTTGCGGGTTTAGCGGTAACTGGTCCTCCTGGGATGGAGTCGAGATGGGGGCGGGATGGGAGGGAATAATGCAATTTTTCAACGACATACACGACACTTCTACGAATGAACAGCATCTCGATTATTATCGAGCGGATTTTTTCACATATATATTATATATCTCTTTCGGCGTTTTATGTTTTGCTTCATGCCATTTCTCTAGTTTCTTTTTCCCTGCTATTCCTTTTTGCTTTCTTTCTTTCCTTTCTTTTCCTTTCCTTTCCTTTTCCTTTTCCTTTTTTCTTTCTTTCGGAAATCGTCTCATTTCGTGCTTTCAACCCTGGTATCACGACACGCGATGAGGGGGGCTCGCTTTTTCCCATCTTCTTTGCTTTATACCTATCTCCTCTTATAAAACATTTTTCTTTTCATTTTTCCTTTCCTTTCCCCTTCATTTTTAAGCTTTAATTTTTCGGAGTTAACGGTTTGGCGGAATTTTCTGTCCCGAAGCATTTACCGATATTTTTCTCTCCCCTCCTCCCCTTCTGATTGTGCATTAAACCGCAATCCAGCCGAATATCCATCCGTCGACCCGTTTCCCTTCCTCCCCTTTCCTCCTTCCTACCTCGATAAATTTTAATAGCCAAGCCCGTAGGGATGGGGATCCCGCTTCGCCCGCCCACTCCAGCGGTGAAAGGAAAAGGGAAAGAGATATCACACTTCCCACCCAGCCATTTCTTCACATTCCCTCATATCAACCACCCCATCAATCTACCTGTTTCTCTCTCTTTTTTTCTTTTTCTTATCCCTATCATCATTTCCTCATTTCCTTACAGGCGTTTACGAAGGTAGTATTTTTTTCATAGAGGAGGGGTTTGCGTTGTTATTTGGTCTGGGTGCTACTCTGTTGAACGTCATGTGTGCGGGAGGTTTGTGGGGGGGAGAATCAGGGAGGAGGATGAAAGAATGGTAATAGGGGGTAGCAAGGGAGGGAAGCAAAGGAAGTGAGGGGGGGTCATCCCCATTTGTACATTCCATTTTTTATTCCACTCCTCCCCTCTCCAACACCATGGGGTTCTTGCTTTCTATACATACATATTTTGGCCTGGGTTGCTATCTCCACATCATATCTATCATATCATACTATACCATTACCATTACCACATGTTGGGGAAACTGTAAGGGAGCGGGGACGGTGATTTCAGAATGAATATATATCCTTTCCCTTTTTACCTGCCTACTTTCCTTCAGTTTCGCCTCCTCCATTCCGCTCCCCATTTCCTGTTTTTTTTTTCAGTCTTCGTTCGATTTAACAATATCCGATACGATAGGATGAACCACCAAAGGATAAAGCACGATCCAGACCAAGATAGACGTGAGAAAATATAAAGCGTGAAAGCATGAGTAGGAACGAAATGATCCCCTGAACAGATTATATTTCACGCACGGAGCAGCACTCGGTAGCGGACCCACCGGTATCGTAGACCATTTGAACGGTGGAGCGATTCAGATATATTGATGACGTGGCTGCCTGCGGAGTTGTGTGGGTGGATGAGAAACTCCGTTAACCGGGTGGGTATGTGTAGGTGGGTGGGTAGGTAGGCAGGGACTGACGAACCGATTGGTGAGCTGCTGGTGACTACGTCCGGGGAAGGAAGAGCTTATGTGAAAGGGAAGAGAAAAAGCTCCGTGAAGGCCTCGCTAGCTCAATCGGTAGAGCGTGAGACTCTTATGTATGATACATGGCGGTTTATCTCAAGGTTGCGGGTTCGACCCCCGCGTGGGGCTTTTGTCTTTTGTCTTCCCCCTCCCTATGGTGTTTTTCCCACCTTTTTTATTTTGGCATGGGGGACATTGTATACTACGGCATGTATCATATATCCGGGCAACTATAGTCTATCGCCTTACTACTACCGCTACTACTGCCAATAAATTCCCACTCGCCCGGAACCGCGTCTTGTCCATTGTATGCATGCCCGCCTCCNGGGGGGGGGCGATTGGAGCGATGGAGGTGCAATCACAGGGCTCCGAGAAGGAGCGCACTGGATGAAACCTGGGTTCCAGCTAGTTCCGGTGTCGCGAGGTTCTCGAACCGCTGGAGTTGGCGAGTATTTGCGGTCCGATTGGTTGAGATCTGTTTGCGGTGCTTTTCTTCTATGCGGGCACTCGCAGTGTGAGAATCTCGCAACGCCGGCAGAAAGCGTCCATTCCCGGTAGATTCCAGACAAAACCCCGCCAACGGTATGAAATCACCCGCGGACCAACGTATCCCACAGCATACTCGAGTAGAGAAAGCCATAAGTTATGCAGGTCCGAGCAGCACCCGCTCGACAAGTTGAACATTAAGTTAGTCAAGATTGCAACGTTTGCTACTGTGCCGGCACTATTCGGGGCTCTCTCTCTCTCTCTCTCGCTCCGCTACGAATACCCCAAAAACAGTACTCGAGTATGATGGCTTCACTCCATTTCGGAAGCAAAATGGGTCATCCATGATACAATACAATACCACCAATGGCACGCCTACCATAATGTAGGAGGAGGAGGAACAACCGGTTTAGCCTGCCAAGGAGCCTTATTTTTGTCGATGGTAATAACGGACGGAAGCTGCCTGGCGAAGTCACTCCCTAACCAACTCGACCTCCCACCAACACCATACCAATTCAATCTGCAGACTTCACACCGCGCTAGTGATACAATGTAACAAACTACCGTAAATCACCCGAAACATACAAGTTACACGGGAACACCCAGGCCGGGAAGAAACATTCCAAGCGGAACCGCAAGCACCGACGCTCGATCAGAAGATATCACCGGGCCCCTTCCACCCCAGCTAGTTGAAGGGGGGGGGGGGGTAATCCAGAAACACATCGCCAGGGACGAAACCCCACGGTACCACAGATTCATGGGAGACCACAGCACGTTTGGCCACTAGTGGGCAGCTATCGCGGGAAAGACCGGCATCACGCTCCCCCCCATTCGGACACCGGAAACACCGGAAAGCGCTACATTCCCTCCGACACATCCCATTCGTCCGCATATACCAATAGCGCCCGGATTATCAGGTCCTATCTCGTGAACTCTCCCAACGAGCGGCCGTTGCAGCTGTGCAGCCAACTTGAGCCTATTGATCGCGAAGGATAAGGGATTTCCATGCACGTCCTGTAACTTTTTTTTCTTTCACCCCCGATCTCCAGACCAATGCTTTGATCCGATATGATGGATTGATAGTCTGCATAGCTACCGATAGGATACCGCTAGTCTTCGACTACGATGAGACATAACGCCGCCCTGCTGCTGCGGATATCAGCCGGTAGGTAAGAGCAATCCGAATCAGCCTCGAGTGATACTTTATGAACACTTACGGACCCGACCCTTCACGCGAATTCACAATGAAGTCCCATCAGATAAGATAACTTATCCCTAGATGTATCATACCCGCAGCACTCCAGGCCAACCCGCCCTATGACGAAAAGGCTCCAAAATAGTCATGCGAATAGAACGCTAGCCCTAAAAGCTTATCCATCCGCCAACTTATACCATCATAATATTATCATATTATTAGCCCCAATTCTCACGGGAATTCTCTCCCGGTCATCACGGATTAACAAAAGACACCGATTTTGATATATAAATAAATAAAAGAAACCCCCAAACTTATCCCCAGTCCGAAACCACCATCCTCTCCCNGTGTGGGCGGAACGGCGGAGGGGCGCCAATTGATTTGATTGTCCTGACAAGTTTGTCCCGTTGGATTGCTTTTCCTTCTCTTCCTGCAGGACTTGCGTGGCACGATTCGAGTAGAACAAGGTTACCTTTTTCGGCTCTCTTCGGTCGCGTGGCAGTGAAGCCAAACAAAGAGTTCACGGTGGATTGGAGAAGTAGGGAAACGATGATTGAACAAAGGTCCGTGTTTAAGATAGACGAAATCTGGGGGGAATGGCAGGAAGTTGTTCGCCAGATATAACGATCTGATGAGTTGTTGGTTAAAGGGTTGGATGATGATGATGATGATGATGACTGTTTGTTTACAAGTTGATCGAAGTACCGTAGCCTCGAGAAGAGTGTATATATATATTTCCCCCAACCAACAGTGCCTTGGAAAGATGATTCACGATTGATGTCGAGGGGGAGAGATGGCGAACCCGAGGTTGCGCGAAGCGGGGTTTGTAAAGGTGCGAAGATGACTGGAATTGTTGAGAGACAAAAATGTATGTATATCGAAGGCAGGAGAGAGGGAAAAAAAAAAAGTAAAGAGGGTATGATAATATTATGGGTAGTATGAGGATTAACGTATGCAGGCGGTTTGTGGTGGTGATGATGGTGGTGGTGGTGGTGGTGGTGATGGGTGGGCAGCTGTGGTCGTGATTATGGTTTGCGGTTGTAGACTAGAGGCACCAGGAGGCACTCCGTCCTGTTGAGGAGAGCTTGACGGACGGCAGAGGATGAAATAATTGGCCAGGTTGGATTGAAGCACTTATTGGTCCGGAGCGGTGGTACTCGTATAGCAGAAGAGAGTATGATACCGCACTGTACGCCCACAAAGTATTGACAAGGGTATGCTTTGTGTAGGGAAGACGGTTGACACAGCAGAAGGATCCAGTGGGCAGCTCCAGGTTAAGGTAACCGTGAACAGAACAGTGGCGGAGAGGCAGAAGCAGTGAATAGAGACGATGGGATGTGTCAGGATACGGCACATGGGTTCGTGGGAGATGATGGTGGGTGGGGGAGTCAACAATGATATTCTACTCGTACATACAGATGTGCCCGCTGCGATGGTGATGGTGATGATGGTGGAAGAACAAGTTGAAGCACACACAGAAACGAGGACATGGAAATGTATGGATGGGTTGGTGGGTGGATGAGACCTATGTGATGAGGTGTGCGCGAGAACGTTCGTTCCGGTGAGGCAGTAAAAGGTCAAGTGTATGTACGAGCACAGCACGAGTACTGTACTTGTGCTGTACATAGGGTACTGTTACAGTGCCGGTAGCTGGCTGAACTGTACTGTACTCGTAGCGTGCGGTAATCTACTGTAGGCAATGAGGCTACACATTTTTCTTTTCTCTTTTCCTTTTTCCCTTCCTTCCTTCCTTCCTTCCTTCTTTTCTCCCCTCTCTCCCTCTCTCGAGCTTTTGTGTACGATATCAAATGGTCAAAGACAAAACGGTCGAGGGGAGGCAAGGAAGAGCGGACGAGGCACTCGACACGAGTGGAAGGAAGGTGTCCACAGAAAATGCACCAAAAGAGGGACACGGAACCAGTCGCCTGTTGGGAGAGAAGGCACCACCGATACAGACTGCGTTTGGCCTTCGAAGCTTCTCTCCCGGATAGAACGAGTTGCTGGGGGCATTGATTCGGGGGACGCGGCGCTGGGACATGGGACCTATCCACCACCAAAACCCAATTGGACTTTTCCCATTTATCCCACCGCATTTTCAACCCAGTCCCNCCTTACACACACAAATACCCACAATCCCAACCAGACAGCCCGCCCGCCCGCCTACCCCCGACTTAAAAACCAGTGGACAAACCCCCGAACCTCATGACCAGAGCAGAGCAGACCAGACCAGACCAGATCAGGCACCCTCACTAACCCCTTACCTCCGGGCTACCTCCACCCGGGGACTCTAACCAGCCGACGCCATCCATTCGCACTTCCAACCAAACCAAACCAATCCCGATCGCTCTTCCCCAGTTCCCGGAAACGCTCTCAGCAATCGAGTGAGGCACCATGACGACCAACCAATCCTCGAGCAAGCAAGGAGACACAAAACAGACACCAACCCCCGGGAACCAGCGGTAAGGTTCAATTTTCCAGGAACCGGGTTCGCCCCTTCCTCCCACCATGTATCGAAATATCGATATTCATGTGGGAACCAGTAGTCGAGATCCGCATGTTCATATTATTTATGTATGATACTAACTGTGCAATGCTCGGGAAAGTTGGTACGGAGATAACGGAGGGGAGAGAGAGAGCGAGTGAGGGGGGTCCGACGCTGGTCGTGCGCGGGATGGGAAGGGAAGGGAAGGGAAGGGAAAATCGGATCACTTGATCGTACCGTAACGCACTCCTCCTCCTCCAATAACTTTAACATAAATTTCCAACAAAAAATGGTCGCTCGCTACCGACTTACCCATCATACTCACCTCCCCTTCACCGTATAGGTGGAAATCCCACATAAGGGTAGGGGGGGGGAGGGCGTAGGTGATGATACCATAATTACCAACAAACATCCAACACTTCCAATAATAATGGACCCCTCCACCCATTCCCACCCATCACTAATGTGCGGTGGTTGGGGTCAATCACGCGCGATCACTCGTCAACACAGCCAACGTCTTGATGTGATGTTGCGCGTGGAGTGCGGCGTTCCGGATACCACTCCTACCACTCCTACCACTCCTACCACTACTACCACTACTACCACTACTACTTCTGCGCTCCCCCTTCACCTGATATCCATCCGTTGTCCAACATTAGAGCACGAGTAATACACCGACAAGTAGGCAGACAGGACCGAGCATGGCACGGCAGGGCAGACCACGTCACGGCAGCACAAGGCAAAAGTGCGGTAGGAAGGAGTACACTCCTGTGCGCGCAAGAGTGCAAAACACACTCCGAACCGATACACTTCTATTCAAACAGGCACCTTTTTTTCCCTCCTTTTTGTTTCTATCCTTTTGGGCACAGATTTGGGTATTCATTTTATGATTTGTTTTGGCTAGCCCGAGCCTGTGGGGCCGACATAAACTGTACATTTTGGGGGTGTTTTTTTTCTTTCTTCTTCTCTCTCCTGGTTTCCTTCTTTCACTCCTTTGTTTGTTTTGTTTTCTTTCCATTCCGATAGCCCCTTTTTCCTTTCCAGACTGATTCCCACCACGCAAATAGGGTCGATGGGGGGAATTTGTATCATACAGCGCCCCTGAAAAAGGAAATGAAGGGAATATCCCCCAACCCCATGTACTGCACCGTCCTAGATAGAGGAAATGCCGAAAACATCATCCGATCATTCCATCAGGAAGAAAGGAAAACAATGAGAAATTGTGTGAAGGAGGGGCAAGAGGGAAAAAAAGAAAAGAAAAAAAGTAAAGTGAAAAAAGACTAGACTAAACTAGACAGCTAAACAGCCCCCGCACAGCCACCTGGCTCTGCTATGATAATATGATGTGAATTAAACATGACACCCCATTTTGAGGAAATCTAAAAATCAAAAGGAAATAACCCCATTCGACATCACCAACCGCCTTTTCAAAGCAAAGTGTAAAAAATGTAACAAGTAAGAATGATAAATGTTTATACAATGCAGGGGTAGAAAAATAAAAAAAGCAAAAAATCTTTCATTTACGCGTGCGCCCGAAAAACCCCGAGGAAGAAAACCGGATGAAGAAACAAGTTGGTCGTTAGATAGAAGGAGCGAAATTCATCATTGTCACCATCGTCATGCACCGCCAAAAACGAGAGATGAAAATAGAACAAAACGTAACTTACAAAACAATGGCGAAATAGCCAGTGCACCGGTCATCTGGACAGGGTGCGCTCCGAACCCTTCATGCTATGGCCGTCACCACCCGGAAGAATGGTAACCGGTATGATGGGTGATATCGGGTTGTTGGTTGGAGCCGGGTAGCTACCACCCAGACTATCGACGCTAGATACGCTCGACATCGCCGAGTGCTTGACCTCTGATCTCCTCGCAGCCTCAAGAATTTTCTTCGACTCCGCAATGCGGTGCCTCCAGTTCCTTTCTTTGTCCTCTCGCTGAAGCTCGACGTTTCGGATCTCCTGCGCGCTCGACCATCCACTCTCAATCATGCGAGCTCGCGTAGCGTCGTAGGCTTCCAAGTCCCTATTCATTTCCTCAATCATATCTGCAAGGGAATTCGCGGTGACAAAAGCGACCGGAGATGCCAGTTTCTTCGGCGCAAGTGGTGTGGCCGGGTCAATGCTAGGAACCTTCTTATGCGTCATTGATGGGGCTGGCGAACTGAGCGAGGTTTGGGACGTTGAGGCTAGGGAAGGCGACATCAAAGGTGAGATAGTCGGAGGGTGTAAGGGAGAGCAGATTAGTTCGGATGGGATTGGCGAGTTGCACATTTCGGGAAAGACATCCGTCCCGGAAAAGCTAGGAGCGTTTAGAAACCTGGGCGACTGAAGTGGGGACACGACATCCGTTTCCCCTGCAAACGATGTTGTTGGGTGCAGCAGAGGCGGTAGCGGCACTTCCGCTTCTGCAGCAGAGTGTATGCTCATACCATCATCCATGGCCAGCGGCCTCTCACTGGGACCTCTAAGCTCCCGGAAAAAGTGCTCCAAATGGTCCTCCGGCGGCGTTCCGGGAGA
This sequence comes from Tuber magnatum, assembly GCA_003182015.1. Classification (NCBI taxonomy): domain Eukaryota; kingdom Fungi; phylum Ascomycota; class Pezizomycetes; order Pezizales; family Tuberaceae; genus Tuber; species Tuber magnatum. The sequence goes on along the minus strand of PYWC01000011.1, from coordinate 191,652 downwards.
ACAGCAAGCTGGAGAGGTAGGCATAGCAGAGGACGAGGGGATTGATGGAACTTGGGGTGTATTGTTTGGGCTCGACACCCTGCGCTTAAAACTCGTCCGTATTTTAGGAACAATCTTATTGAGAATCGTCGCCGCACGACTGCGGCCCGAACCACCTTCGCTAGATGGCGATTGAGGCAGGGAAGGAGGACCCGAAGAAAAGCATTCCGGGTCGATAACCAATTCACCAGATCGACGAGGTCGCAGGATAGGGGAGTCGGCAATTGAAAAATCGAATTCCTGCTCTCCAACTGCGGTGCCCATTAGCCCTCGTAAAGTACATACAAATCCACAAGGGCAAAACCTTACCATGAGTAGGAGGAGTTGGGGGCATTGAGTACTGTTCTCCGTTGATGCGGCTATTCTGGAATTGATGGATAAGGTGATCGTGGTCAAAAGATGGATTGCCTCCCGTCACAACGTGCAGACTCTCTGACAGGTTTCTTGCCGTTGTTCGCCCACTAGCCCCATCCACCGGTGTCTCAAGCCCTAGACCACCCAAACCATTTACAGTGCTACCACAACTGCAATTGCACAGCTCGTCATCCTCCTCCTCCTCCTCCTCCTCCTCCCGAATTGACGGCGGGGCGGTTATCGGCGACATGATATCTTGTACATGAGGCTTGAAAGGTGAAATGTCAGTGGGTGTGATTGGGGTTGCCATCGATGTGTTGCTGCCAGTTTCATAGGAGGAGTAGGGTGTACTGATGACGGAAGAGCCCTGAGAAACAGGTCTGCACAATTCGCTGTCTAAACTAACCCTAGAAGAAGAAGAGATCAAAGCCTTGGATGATGCGGCAGGTTCCAGAGGCTGAAGCTCGGGTATCCCGCGTCTCTCAGACAGCCTTCGAGGGCTATGGGTTGTAGAGTAATATGAAGCCATGACGGTGTTTGCGGAGAAGCGGACCGCAATGGCAGCTCGCTTCCTTCGGATGGGGGATTATTGAAACGATTCAGGATGATGGATATTGCGAGAGTAGTCCCAAAAGACGGGTGGAGGTGAACTTGATAAACAAGGGNTACTAGACCCGTACCGTACTGTACACGGGAAGTATGAATTTTGTTATACGCCTTCATGACAGTTTACTCAGAGGCTGTTTACATCGCCTCGCTAGCTCAATCGGTAGAGCGTGAGACTCTTAATCTCAAGGTTGCGGGTTCGACCCCCGCGTGGGGCTCCATGAGAAAAACTTTTTTCTTGATCTGAATCGGTTTCTACTTTTTTTGTTTTGTTTTGTTTAGTTTCGGGCGGGAAGATGACGACTTTTTGCTCCTTTGTGGGGAGGGGGGGTCGCTTGACACTGCTCGGAGTTTTGCGGAAATAGCTTGCTGGAACTTGCGGTACGGTAGGACACGGCACTGTCGGTATACGGTACAGCAGAACTTCTGACAGATGTTGTCAGGAGCTTGTTTGCGTCTCCCATGTGCGTATAGATGCCTGGAAAGCCAGGAGGGTTTTTGGTTCAGGCCTATCTTTGGTGAAGGGTCGGGTGCCAGTAATTACCATGCTTATTCATGGGTATGGTAGGTCAGGAATTGTAAGGGCTTGGGCTATGGTAATATTTACGGAATCGCTCTTCCTGCAGTAGAGGAGGATATAGGGAGCCGATGCGATTTCCGATTCAGTGCAGAAACACTTTCTGTGCGCCCCATCCACAGTTGCTGTTGTACGATATGGCTCGTCACGAAAGCCCATAGCTCCAAGATTGAGACTGGGATCCGGGATGCAGTACGACGACGCCCGGACACATGAAATTGGCATTCGAGAGAATACTCGAGTACATGTTCAGCGAGAGACTCTTGGAGAGCCTTCGAGGTCCATCTCAAGGATGCAGGTTCTACCCCCCCCACATGGGGATACTAATGGTCCCTCATACAGACACAATTTCCTTTTTTTCCTCTTCCTTCCCACTCCATTCTTCTATCTACATTCCCCCTCTTCCATTTTCATATTCCAAAGAGATAGTGCGCGTTCCCTCGCCCCACAGAACTGGATAGTGCGCTGAACCAAGTAAGGAACAAGTGTTCAAAGTCTGAATAAAACGCCTGATCACGGGCCCGAGAGGAAGAAAAGAAAGAGAAAAAAAAGGCAGGGTAACAACAGAGTAAGGCATGCAGGAAGCATGTGGTATTGGTGTTGTTATTGCTCATGTAGTTTTGACCCCGATACCTCCTTGGCTCTGCCTTGTCATAGTTTAGGGCGTGCTGGGAGGACGGGAAAGAATGAAAGGGGGAAGAGGGGAGGGGGATGGGAAGATTGGGAAAAGATAGTGCCAAATGCTACCGGGCACCTTCTTTCCGCCCCCCATCAGTTCCACCACCACTAGATTTAGGGCTGCTAGGTTGCGGTACCATGTGATACTCGAGCCACGGGCTCAAGTCTAGGGACGCTTCCGGGGTTTCCGAAAGGTGTGAAGCGACGCCCACCATCCTAGGCAGGACAATCAAAACCATACTTCACAATTGATCACTCGAATATTATCGCAAATCTCCATAGTTTTTCCGATATAATCCGCTTCCGGGATGACTAAGGAAAAAAGGAAGTCAGATGCCACCCCTGTCTGCACCTGCATCCGGGAGCCAGTTATCCGAGTTGGTGCGCCTAAAATCCCAGGTTTCGATGGGTGAATGTGTACTACCGGCATTGCGCAAATCTCAACAAATATAGCAATCGGAGCCAGAATGGACCCATGATGTACGGCAGTTATTTATCACGACATTTTCCGGTGCTGCTGTAGGGCTGGGTAGGGTTGAATAGAAAAGAAAGGAAAAGTTCCAGCTTCTTTGCCTGCGGGACGCAGTATGGCGTGTGTGTGTGTGTATGTGATGCGGGACTTCCCTTTGGCCGAAGGAAGGATGGAAGGACGGTCGAATACGAGTGCGAGAAAGCAGGTGCATGCGTGTGTGTTTGTGTGGTATCGGTATCCGTATCCACATGGATTCACGGGTGTGGTGGTGGTGGTGGTGGGTAGCGTTGATAATACCGAGATTTGCACTTTGGGTGAGGTGGTGGTTCCGACGGCTCCGAGTGATCCGCGCTCTGCGAGCTCATGCGGTCGACTATGGCCCGGGGTGTTCTTTCGATGCGGTGGCCATCGGGCGAGTGGGGGAGCCAAGTCGCGTTTAAGCCTAGGTTAGTGCAGCCCTAAATGCTAATACGAGTACTGTGCAAGCGTGCCAGCCTTGGTCAACGGTATGGTGACGAAAACAGGTTCTCGTACCGGTAATGGGCAATTGGGAAATTGTGCTCTCACAGTGAGTTCGTCGAATCATGTGAATATTTGTTCAGCGATCTCTTTGGAGCCGTGGAAAGGGAGACCTGACCCACCATCTTTCTTTCCCCGGACTGAGATACGACACTGGTGTTCGCGGTAGTGGGTTCTCTCCCCTCTGGAAACAGTGCGATCAAGATGCAACAATTCGACCTAATACCGCCAATTAACCCTGTGATCGTATATGTGCGAAGGTGGCCCAGAATATTCGGGTAGTGTCTGGGCCAGAGCTCGATGGAAATATCCAATGGTTGGGCCGAAGTGTATGATAGGTGTATGATAGTCCACCAAACACATCCCTGTCTAGCAGTTTAGCAGAGCGGGGTAGGGCAGCAGTCACTCTTCCGGAGATTCTTGCACTAACGGAAATCTCCGTTGACATATGATACCATGTCGGGCCGTAGTGGGCTCTAAGACTTGTGCAGTCCGACAAGGTGTCAAACCGGAGACATACGTGCCATCTCAAGCGCTGCTGGTGGGGATCCCTACAGCACCAGCACCCCGGATACCCGTTAGCCAAATCAGAACAAATTAAGTTAAAGTTACCCTCTAAGGTTGAACTTACATCGCAGGTGCGATATCCCGAAGGTTCCGAGGCAGGTAAGCACGGTACCCCTGGAACTGGGGGGGGG
>PYWC01000011.1:147057-185177 GCA_003182015.1 Tuber magnatum | reverse complement strand
TGTGTTGACAGAGGTCCGGTGGCGCGATAAAGTGAACACATCGTATTGGAACTTTGTGTTTCTTTGCTAGCGATATCCATGCTGCTCGCGTAGTAACATCGGGATTTGTATTATCTGCGGGTCGGGATACCCCCCACGACCGCAGATCCCAAACCTGACCGAACAACAACGGACCAGACCGCCAGTCGAAAAGTACCGACGGTTAACAATCCTGCAGAAACAGGAACCGGAAGAAAAGAAAAAGAAAAAAAAGAAGAGAAAAAGAGATCCCGACAGGACCATGTAATATTGCGGTACACAAATCAGGGAGAATCCCACATTGTGACTGGACACTAGTTAGTGCATGTGTGCTTTACTGTACTAGTACTACTGTACAGTACCTCTTCTTTGATTTGCTAATTCGCGGGGGGAGTTTTTTTTCTTCTTCCATGGGTGGTGGTGGTGGGGGATGTGTGTGTTTTGCAGGCGGGTATGCGTGGTTACAATGATTAGGGCTGAGTAGTGTCGATATGATACGATCTACACTTGATATTTCCCCCGTTCGTTCGTTCCTTGCTTTATAACGTTACCTCCAAGGCAAGGATTGGGGGGGGGGGTTACTGTACTGTACTGTACGAATACTGTACGGTACCGGTAAGACAAGCACCCCGGCGGAGTCGCCAACAGCAAATCTACGGTATCGTACCGTACGGTAGACTAACCCGCAAAAACGATCCCAATCTTGTACTCTGCTCTACGAGAACATCTCCCACGGGCACTTGCATTTTTCACGAGCGCTACAAGTAAAATTATAGTACAGAGGAAACCACATCCAACCACCGGAACGAAGCCCTACGCGGGTCAACCAACTCTCGACTTCGTATGGCGTCGTACGCCGTCTTGGAAATCGAGGGCAATCCGCTCCGTGCCAGTTGGGCCTATGCCCGTGCTGTGGTGGAGCAGAGCAGAGTAAAGACTTCGCAGTCCACGAAATTGTTGCAGTGCCGTCCCACGACGATCGGAAAACTTCAGAAAGAAAGTCTGGTCTGGTCCATCATCGGGCGAAAGCGCGCGGTACTGTACAGTACGGTACCTGCTTCTGAGATGTTTCCTATCTATCTGCATCGGGTAAACCGCTCTTGCCCATCAATCTATCTATATATCTATAGATAGCCCTATCGAAAAAAAAAAAAGAAAAAAAAAAACTGGGGGGAGGGGGGAGGGGGATATCGGTACTTGACGACACAGCAGAAAACACAAAAGTGGTAATTTCCGTTATCGGTACTGTTGTGGATATTATAACTGTTGGGCTCCTCCATATAATACTACCCTACCCTGTCGTCGTCAACGCGACTTCATACGTATCAGTATCCTATGTAGAAAATTTAATGAAGAGATGGTACTTGTACTGCGGGGTTTTTTTCTTTTTCTTCTTCTTCCGGTTCTTGTTGTCGTGTTTGATAGGCTGTCTATCCACCTGCTCATCTGTTCATCTCCTCATCTCTCGATTGGGCCTTAATCTGCCTCTGATGTAACTACAGACTGCCATTGCGGTAGAGTACTGTACTGCGCAGTGCATTGTTGCTCAATTGAACGCTGCTCCACCCGTACTCGGATAATCTGGTGCGGCGGTATAGTGGGTGGATGTATGAGTACGGTGTCGTGCAGCATTATATCATGAAAATACCACCCGGGCGTTGGTCCGAGCGATAGGAGTGCTGTGCTGTTCTTGGAATCTCTGTCCTACAAAGTTCACGCCCCCATGCCTGGGCGAATTACTAGTGGGGATTAGAAAGATTTGGTTATCGAACTACTGTAGGTAGAATGCAGCCAGGTTAATGTGTCTGCTGCGGCAAGTAGGCATATTCGTAGGTATCCCATTAGTAAAGAAAAGAAAAGAAAAAAAGGTGCAGTAAAAACATTTCCATCAAACTACTGTAGCGCGATGACAAAGCAATTCTTCTCCACCATGAGCGCCCCGTCTATGCGTAAAAGAAAAGGGAAGAAATGGTAAACCGCAACGGGACCTCCCCGACCGCTAGACGTCGGTCAGGTAGGCAAGTAAGCGGACAAGCAAACAGTAGCTCCACCCCGGTGCCCTCAGCCCTCTTCAGGTCCAGTACTTTCTCCAGATCTGCAATTCCGGGTCTCCGCCCTCCCACTACGTTTATCGTCAGCCCTCGGCAATAACGTTGTGTAAATGTAACCCAGCCGGCCCGTTCCTGGATCCACCAATTTTCCGCTTCAAGCCTTGCACAGCTTCGGTTACATAACGAGAACACGCGAATGGGGGGTTCCTCAGGCTCGATGGGGAAAGGTGATCGATTACAAAAAGAAAAGGGGCAAAATGGTTTGGGCCCACGAACCTGGAACTCGACTTTCGTCATGTCTTGAAATCCCTCATCAATGTGGGGCTCTGCGAACCTCGAGGCGAAGCTCGTGAATGCTATCTTTGGGAGGACCGCGCGTTTCTCGGGATTGACCTATAAATGATAGAATTACGACGTTCATCCCGTTTCACCCGCGTCAGTGAAAATTTTCCTGGCCAGAGAAAAAAGGAAAAAAAGGAACCCGGAGCAAGGAGTATAATTAACCCCGGGCTGAAACAGCGGCAACTCGAAGGGAAGACAAGAAATTGGAAAATAAAGTACCAATTCTCCTCCAAAGGCGCGCACAGCATCGTTGTGTTGACAGAGGTCCGGTGGCGCGATAAAGTGAACACATCGTATTGGAACTTTGTGTTTCTTTGCTAGCGATATCCATGCTGCTCGCGTAGTAACATCGGGATTTGTATTATCTGCGGGTCGGGATACCGTTAGTTACATCGGTCTTAAAACCTAGGTATTATCTGGTCCCAATATTCGCAAAACGACGGTATGCCATGATAGCAAAATATGAGATATCAGTAGCAGCCACATACAGTAGCATGTCGATGCGGGAGGATAAGAAAAAAAATCAATGCGACAGACAAGAAAAGAAAAACATAAGCAAGAACATAAAAACCAATCAGGAACTCACCGATTGTGACGCTCTTGCCATCTTCCAGAAGAGAATCAGCAACCTTAAGGCACTTATCCTTCGATTTTAGAATATCCTGGTTAACTCGTTCAAAGCCCAAGGGCTCAAGGTTCCGTCTGTAAAACCTCGACTTTCCCGCACCAGGAGACCCCACAAACAGGACTACCTCTTGCTTGCTGGATTTGGTGAATGCTTCACGATAGCCACTGTTAACCAATACAGTTCCACTCGAGGAAGTGATGGCTAATTCTATATTTGGAAACTTACACAGGGCTTGAGGTTCACTGTTGATATACTTCAAAGGGTCGAACCGGTGAGCCATAGGCTTTGGCATCTCGCCCAAGAAGAACTCCTCGGGTGTACGAAACCCTATGCCGACATTGGCAGCCCAGTGTCTGCAAAACATTTTAATCGGTCAGTTCCCGTTGGATCGAGTTGCTGCCCGCATCCACCTGGCAATTCAAAACATAACCCTCACGGCAAATCACTTGGGTGGGTGGTAGAGNGGGGGGGGTAATAGTGGTCGGCGCCCCGGGGGAATAATTAAGCTTGGGGGGAGGGTTGGCTCTCAGACAAACCTGTCGCTGTCAGAGTGATCACCATCTCTCCCCGCGGCATCTCCGATCAGGTACGACGCATCTAGGTCTACGCCGTGCGCGTCCAAATCGTAATCGTCGACCATCTCTTCCCACATGCCCACTCTAGGCTTGCGATATCTGTCATTTGCGGTTGCAGCATAGACCGTGAGCGGAATATCGAGTGAGTCTAGCATAGCAGCAACCTTGAGTTTAAACTTTGTGAGATTAGCGCTCTCCTTTTTTGGCTGCTTGAAAAAACCCTGGTTCGTGAATATAACGATAACATATCTGCACACAAACACAAAGGTCAGTAACCGCCACCGCCACCCAGTGACAGCTCGACTAGCGTAGGCAGGGGCGCAGCAGTCGTACCCATCATCATGAAGTTTCCTCAAAGTATCTGGAACGCATGAATTCCACCACTTCCAGTCTGTGGCGGTCTTAGCAAATACATTCCCTGATTCTGTTATGATCAGTGTAGAATCCTAAAGGAAAAAAAGAGTCGATCCCGCCCACAGTGGCATTGGCCGTTAGCTTAACCCAGCAGTACCGTACTCGCACGTTCAGTGCCCTTTGCCGTTCGAACACACACCCCACTCCAGGAACGCCGAAGAAACGCAGGGGGGAAAAGAGGAAAAAGACATTTTCCCTTACCAGATCGAACCCAGCAACCCGTCTTTTTTCGTCAAGCGCGGCCGGCTTGGGCTTATTCGGCGAGGCCCGATTGGAATATGTCCCAATGAGCAATGTGTCATCGACAACCTTCCAAGTAGTATGTTCGGGCTCCTTTTTGGAGGCAGGTTTGAAGAAGTTTACCACAGTCGCTTCTGTAGAGAAAAAAAATATAAAAAAAGACGACAAAAAAAATATTAGACTAGCTGTTCCCAATCCCATTTTTTAACAAAATAAAATAACAAAAATATTTTTGCCAACGTGCCAATAGTGTTGAGGTGTACGATATGTAGTGGGGTACTTTACGGGTAGTAGTGGATTGGACCTTCCGTTTGGCGGGAGGTGCAGAAGAACCGTCCGCGGAGCGCCCGCGTTTGGGGTTACCTACGGGCATGTTTGAAATGCAAGTAGAGGAAAAGGAAGAGGTAAAGATGCGATGACGATTTTCGAGATGCCGGCAATAACTGTCGGGGTTGAGGGGGAGGAGGTGGTGGTGGTGGTGGCGATGGTGGAGGAGGAGACTCGTTGGCTGTCTTGGGAACAAGGTGGTTGATGCGTTCGTGTGCAGCCTCATTAAAAGACGTGAAGTCGGGGATTTTTTTGTCGCTGGGGAAGACGCGTTTTCGCGATTTGACTTTTGAGTCACTGACGGTCGGTATTGAATATGCATGGGAAACCCTCAAAATGTTTGCAATGTTTGCGGAAGTTTGAATGGGCACGTTATATCACTGAGCATCTAGGTGTGCTGTTAGATTCGTTTAGATTTCAATTTCATAGTGCGGGGTGATGTCTCCTCATGGATCATATCCCGGCACTCGTAATTGGTCCACAGGCTGACAGGCTTAAACTAGTGCCAAACTAAGTTAATGGGTTTCGTTGAATAGTAACGAGGGTGCTGATTGGTCCAAACTGCCAACATGACCTCAGCTGTTTCTCCCCTTCCCTTCTTACGTTTCTCCACAAAGGTATGCTGAAAACTAGGGTGCGTATAGGTAGTAGGCATGGAGTGCCTGAAGATCTGATCAAAATTTAGTAAGAGAAATTATCTGTTCCGCGTTTGAGAGTCCATACTGGGTTCAGACTCAAATTTTCGGGCACTTCATACAGGATATCATACTTGTGCGAGTACTCTTCTATGTATCTGTCGTCTGTTTACAGCTCTATTACTCAATTACAAAGCCGAGAGCAGCATATTCTTCATTTGATCAGAATCCGATGGGATGAACTGCCGTAAGTTACCCCACGGGAATCACCCCTGTCCCAAAAGTCTCCCGAGAGCGCCTTCAAAGGTACAGCCCCCAAAGAAGCACCAGCTAGCCCGGTGTGAAAAAAGAAAGCGAGAGAAGAATAAACGAAAGATGGGCACATAAGGGGAAGGGAAAAAAACTGCCGTGCCATGATCTCCTACACGATCCGATCACTCGAGTTTCCACACCTCCCCGCTGCATCTACAGTATTATACGGTGGACCGCTCTTAACGCTGATACCGATGTATCGCCTCACCTAGCTACTTTCAGATGCCCCTCATCTGCTGACCATTCTCGAGTATCTTGTAGTACCTAATGAACAGGCAAACATCACGATACACGAGCAAGGGAGTGAGTGGGTGTACAATACCTAACTAACTAACCAAATTAGAGGACCGCTTCCTTCCTCACCTGAGCATGATACGAGAGAGAAAAACAAAAACCAAGAATATAAAACGTAATCTACGGGGACGTTACCATACGGTAATAATCACTTTTTCCTCCTACTGTTCCTGTTTTTCACATACCGGTGCCACTTCCATCCCCCTCCCCCTCCCCCTGCCCCCCCACTTTCTCTGGCTNGGGGGGGGGGGATATCCGATGGGGATCGATCACCGGCAGCGGGATTGTCTAATGTTTTCGATGGCACGGTACCGGTACCGTCCCGGTACGGCGTCATACTTGTAGAGAGCTCTTCCCTCGTTGCTAATCCGTTTGGGAAAGACCTCACGCGACGTCGTGTAAAGAAAAGAATTGGCAGAAGGAAATCGGAAGTGAAGCTTCTGATCGTGATTTCCGGGGTTCAAAGAGCTCCATTTTACCGCCTTTCGGCTTCTCCTTCCTTCCTTCCTCCCTTCCTCTTTTTTCTTCTTCTTTTCCCCTCACTTTTATTTTGAAGGGGCGGGATGGTCCCGACGATATTAAGCCACTCTTGAGACGCTCAGTTGGTCGGGTGCGGTGCGAATGAGAGGGCGGCTTTGGCTTGGCTACCGGTGCCGTACCGGCATACGATTAGTACATGTCGCACCCGATGCCTAAATTTTGATGTGGTATGCATTCGCAAGTTTCTACTTATATGCTACGCTATGCGATTGCCCGTGATGCTCCCTTTTTTTTTCGACCGGTGGGCTGGGCGTGTGTGGTGTAAGTGCTCGTGCGACTACGGCAGGGTGGGACTGGTGATTGTACAAAGACTGTCTGAAGCGGAAAGTGCTCTATGGTATTATGCGGGGTTTTTCTTCTTCTCATAATATCATAGCGTGGCGGCTGGCGGCGGAGATTTCTCCTACCGGTTGGAATCTAGACAGTATCCTACCTATGGAAGTGAGTATTGTCTTGACATTGTCTTGGAAATAGCTCATAGAGGTATAGAGGGGCAGCTATTTTTGTTTTCACTAGTGTTTTTCCACCATTTCATGAGCGAATTCTCTGGGGAACCTCTGTGATAGGTTTTAACAATATTATATTATGGTTATTTGGTCGCTGTCTTACTTGCTACTCTTGGGCCTGGAGGGGGTCAATTGGGCTTGGGTAGGTGCTTTGACAAGTGGATACTTATTTATATAGTGGTGTCTATCTATCTAAAAGAAATCGTCGAAGCTTTTATCAGCATCCTTCTTGATAAGCTCCAGCATGCCCTGTATCATGGATCAGCACTCAACACCCTGATTGGCATCTCGGGCCTCAGCTAGAATGGTAGAGGTACCTCAGGCATATAGGGTTCTCCGTCCTTGCCCTTCACGTATCTGAAGGGCATCTGGGTGGACTCATTCTCGTTGAGTTTCAGTTCCGGATAGTCTGCGTACGGGATCTTAACTAGGGGTTCTGTAGTAGTCGTGCAGCTTTTTGTTAGTCTCTGGTGGTCTCCTAAATGGAGGCTTATGAAGGTAATGACTTTGTTCTTCAATGACCATCCTTGTAACTCTGACCGCGGTGTCGGTAGTCATTTGAAGCTTTCCTAGTTGGCGACCTTGATACCCATATTTCCTTAACTCTGCCGTACGGTCTAATCCCGTATCAATTAGCAATCGAGCCAAATGGGAAAATGTGAGAATGTTTCTTTATCAGGGATACCTCTTGGTGGATCATCGCCTATTTCAGCAGGATACTATCAGCACATCATACTTAAACTCATGTCATCTCTGCACATCCCCATGGCATAATCCCGATGGGGGATACTCTCCGCGGGCGATATGAACAGGGACAGTAGCACGAACGGTAACACGAAAGGCTCGGCAAAAAATCGTTAAACGCAGGGTTTCCAAAAAGAATAATACTGGGAACAATAGAATTTAGGGATTAACCACGCACCCAAAATCCCTCCGAAAACGAAAGCATCAAAGGCCTCCGCATCAGCAGGACTTAGCTCCTTTTCAGCCTGCGGATCGAGCAGGCAAACCCTATCCGCATAAATCTCTGACAGCTGCGTAACCTCGCTAGAAGTCACCTTTAACGGAGCATCGATATACTGGCGTAAGGATTCCGGAAGATCTTCCGCAAGCGAGGGCGGCACGGACGTTAGGTAGAAGTCGCTTCCGGAGACTGCAGATTCGGTTGAGATTGCGATGTATTCTAGCGTAGACCAAGCGCCCATTTCAGGTTCCATATCTGATAAGGTAATGTGTACCCTCGCATTAGTTTGGAAGAGGAAAGAAAATCAAAACCAAAATCCGCATCTTCTCCCTCTTCTTGCTTTCTTGCGCTATTGTAAGCCTCGGGGGGGGGGGGGGGTTGGTTGTTGTTGCAATTATGCTCTCCCCCTTTGGGCTCTTTCTTATTTTATTTTGCATGACTTGGGTATAATTAGAGAGGGGGATAGGATTGGCGTGAGAAGAGGGAGAGAGTGGGAAGATGGGTTAGCAAAGTTAGAACCCGGGTAAGGGCGTATTTACGTTCTACGACATAAATCCTCTTTTTGCCGGCAGCGGGAGTCGATGTTGTCGGGAGCATTATCAAAAACGGATAAGCAATTCCCGGGATATATTCTGTACGGTTCCGGACCTGCAGGGTCATAAATATTAGCTGCTGTGGTTATCGAGTAGATGGTTTAAAGAGAATATAAACTTGATGGTGGTGGGGCGGGAGAAGGGAAAATGAGGATAAAGAGGGAAAAAAGCTGGAGTACCAGAAGCAATACACAGAGCGCTCAAGGTGTCTTGGGTACTGGATGATGGCTTGAAAATGTTCGGGGCAGGGAATCAGGGAAATAAAATAAAAATTGTAGCGGGAAAACCTACAAGCGGGAGAGGGGCAAGGCTGTTACTGGTATGAGATGCTATGCTAAAAGAAAGAGGAAGATGTAGTGGAAAGGAAGGGGGGGGGGAGGGGTGAATTATTTACACAGACTTGCCGGTGATACTGTGGGATTTTCCGCAGGCTGGAAGATCGCGGCGGCTTGGAGCGAGTGGATAGGTGGTGGGGTAGATTCTGGTGGAGGAGGGGTATCGTTAGTCAAGCGATGGTTTGATCGAGGTTATCGCGAGATTTACATAATCAGCCACAACTCTCGGGATTTGGCGAAGGCTATGCCACGCCGAATATTTATTTGTTTTGGGGGAGTGGGCATTCGGAGCCCGCGAGCAGGGGGCATTCGGTTGCCATTTGCTATCATAATATTATTATGATACTCTTTTGTTCATTACAAGTCACTCGGCCGTCAATTTCCCTTTTTGAAGTATCATAGAAAGGAGAATTTTGGTTGTGCTTGTTTGAAGTAGAAAGAAGAATTGTTAACTGTTGATTGACTTTCTTGTTATTTTTCCTATCACCGAAGTGGATAACATCTATATACTATAGAAAACCCAACCGACCAGATATCCATCTGGTGGCTACATTCCTTACAATCCATCCCATTCCTTACCCCATTCTAAACCACTCTCCACATCTCCTTGCATAGGTCCATACTGCTCAGGCTTGTTGACACTGCTCCTCGTATAAGTCTAGACCGCTCCTTGCGTAAGGTTATCAGGAAGCCCCTGACAACCCCTGCCATATCACAACACTTTTCTATAAATAGAGGTATCATAACTAGGAGATAAAAGTGTATGATACGGGCGTGGGTTACAGAAACGACTTCCTTGAACTTCGGGGCTAGGTAAGGAGATCTCTTAACTTCAAAAAAGAAAAAACATCTCTCATAGATCTCATCCCACGACATAACCGCATCTCTAACATAACTTGTGTTAGTGGAATGGTGATATCAAACACTCGTCTCCCTTCCCCGAAGAAAACTATCCTGGTACCCTACCTCACCCTTTCCCCCATACCCTCCCATCTGCTCATCTGTCCCTAGTCTTAGCGCCCAAATAGAATTTCCAGGGCCCACCCCCCCTAGTACTCTTATGCTCTAGCTTAATTATGTTTGTAAATGTTGCACCGGCCCAAACTGCTCACACAAGCACGACAAGATAGCAGGCGTTTTCCCCCAGAGTCTAGAACTCAGGCGGTGGATTAGCTAATATTTAACTTGGTCGCTTGCTTTGGTTCATAGTGCATATCCCTGATGAAAAAAAAACGGCGGCTTGGTGTTTTTGATTAATGCGTGGTTCTGCACCTGGAAGTATGATATGATACAACGAATCCGAGGGAAAAGATACTGGGTCCTCCAAGGGCCCGCTACGTATTCCCCCTAGCCTAGAGCACTCTGTGGAACGGCATTAAGAGAGTCAGGATCAGACCATTGTCCTGCCTTGGCATTGTGTCTTTGCCCACAGATAATCCCGATGCATTTCGAGTCGCCTTTGGATAGGTTATCAGAGTGAACTTTGCTGCAACCAATTTTCCAGGGAAATATATACTTGAACTAAGCAATTCTGACAATCGAGTGACAATCGGTGCTTAATTCCGTGCGAACTACCCGATGATTAGGTACCTAACGCAAAGCTAATGATACTTACAAATTTGATGAGCGGAGGCAAAGAGGGCAAGTCAGTGAACAGCAGGGGATGGGGTTTCAAAAGAAAAAAATCGGTGTATTTCCCATCGGAACAATCACACTGGATCGTTGAAAGACTTCACCCCCGGTAATTTCACCACGCTTCCCGTAGATCCCCTTCGTCCCTCAAGCAAACCCTAAATAAATGCAATAGAAGACTCCGGGCTCTCAACTCTCACCAGGGACTTGGATGCGCGGCGATTAACAACGGGTCCAAACTGAGAATTCACAGCGTTTTCTATATCTCGGCTCGTCCTCTCGGCGAGGGCACTTCTGCTCCTCGCTGATCCGAGCCCCTGGTTCCCAGAGCAAGCTCTCAGCTTCGTGCGTTCGCTATTTTCAACCCCAGTTGTGTTGGGGTAATAATCTTTCATCCTGAGTTTTCCTCTTATCTTGAATTTCCCTCCGGCGACAACACTATCCCCGTCTCTATCACGGGATGACTGCTCTGCTGTAGCGCTAATAGCAGGTGGTGATGGGGGAGGTCGGAGAGGGGGTGGTGGTGCGATGGAAGTACTTTCTCTCCGGAGCACACCCATACTTTTTGGACGTCTATAACGACTTGGCGCGTCTCCGAATGAACTGCCTAGGGGAGAGGGCAAAAGGTTTATGGAACTGGTTTCGCGAAGTCTTCCTAGCGGGATATGGGCGCTCGGAGGTATGATGCTTGAAGTCGCGACTGATCCATGATCATTTTGAGTATCTTTCCCATCACTTTCGCGGGGCGTGCTAGGTACGGGGGATACCGCTCGTCCGGCCGCTATCAGTCTCACTTGTTCCCCATCAGCACCTGCCATTCTCTCCTGCCACCCAGCAGTGATTGAATCTATGTTCTGCGCCTTGTGTACTGTCGGACTATACAATATTGGGATTTGTGGGACAGGCGGGACGTAGAATGGATCAGAGTTCTTATCTCGACTAGCCCCTGCTGGATGACCCCGTTTCTGGGCAGCCGACTTCCTGATTGTCGCCGTTGTTGTTGCTGCTGATCTCCCTGACTTGGGTCTACCCGGTTTTGTGAACATGTTTTCCTCCTCTGGCCTTAAACCTAGGCCTGGAGCCATATAGCACGCGGCCCCCGGAGATCCATAATCCAGCCCGCAAGCATACTTCTGGTCTTCTTGTGATGCGTTGGTTGGACCTTCATCCAGACGCTTCATCAAGGCCGAGTACACTCTCCTCACTTCATACCTAGGCTGAGTTGACTCCATCACCACTGATGGCTCATATAGGCTCTCTCGGATCCTATGTGGAGCGTTTTCGTCAATGATAGAAAGTCTCTTCTTTGACGCAGATTGCCTATCTAGGGTTGAATTCCATGTGGAAGTGCCATCTGTAAGCACAGGAACGCCTCTTATGGTGGAGACAGGTGACAGGGATGGGTTAGGAGTCGCATCTCGGATGGAACCAGCAATGGAATGAAGCATCTCAAAAGACGGTACGGTACGAAATGTGGGAGTCCGAGAGACGATGTTGGAGCGAATTCGAATATCGCCGGGTTCGGGAATGTCTCTGATATTGCTGTGAAGGTCTGATGGTGAAACGTAATCATTGAAATGGGATCGGGAGGCAGGAACATGCTGCTCGGGAAATGTATCCTCAAGCTTACCACGAACCCCAAAAACTCGTTTCATAGAACCAAATACTTTCTTCGCCGTTTCACCCATAGTCTTTCTAACAGAGTTGAAATCTGCTGATTGCTCTTTGGGCACCTTCTTGGCACGCACTGTTTCGGGAAACGCAACCGGTTTTTGGCTCCTTCTACAGGATGCCGATAGGTAGAATGGTTTTCGCTCCTTAACGTACGGCTGCTGGGATGGCCCGTCCCCCCCCGCTTCCTCCAATTGGCGTCGCATCGAGTCTGGCATGAATTCTGTACCCCCACGAAGAAAAGACGTCGATTTCCTCCGATTCTTCATCATTGTTTCCCTCGATGAGAGTTCGGGGGGAAGTGCAGCGGATGGCTTATCTGGTGTCCGCTGAGAATACATCTGACTGACACTGAAAACAGATTTTGTTTTTCGGAGATGACGGTAAGAAGATGGTGTGGATGGTACGGGGGATCCCGGAGAAGAATAACAGTCCGCTCCTAAATCAGATAGATTCATGGCAAGGCGGGTATGAGTACCAGGGGATGTAGGTTGTTGGAATGCTCCGTTTTGGTCACTCAATTGTCCCAGGGTCCTCAGTCTCATACTGGCGGTGTTCTCTTGACCGGTACAGGTCGAACCGGAGGCACCAGCAGCTATATTATATGAAACATACGAGGCATTTTTCGTCACAGCCGAGTCTGATAGTTCTGTCTCCCGCATATTAACAGAGTGGAGTCCACCTGCATCACTCGTTTTGTTCCGGCTATCGACAGGAGACAGGAATCTGACACTAGAGCTGCGAAAAACGGTGTGTTCGTGTTTAGAACTACGGCGTTGGATATCGTCGTCATACGCTCTCTGAGCCGCAGCCACTGCCTGCTGACTCCCCCCTTGGGGAGCGAGCAGCTCGGACCTAGTAGCCGTGGGATAAGATGTGCTTTTTGCTCGTCGAACCCGACTCTTGTCTCTGCTGGGCGGGTTCGGGGAAGATGAAGAAACCGTGTAACGGCGGGAGAGCATCGTGGCATTGTTTGTGAGGGTGGGAAGTATACGTCGGAAGAGAGTGAAAGGTTTATTGATGATAACAAGCTGGGTTTTGTTTGATAGTTAGTTTCGACAAATGAGATGTAGGGTAAGCTATCACCTTGCGTCGCAAGCAATAGGAGCGTCGTGTGGCATAGAATGAATAAACCACGAGTTTGACAAGGAGGTGCGCGTCACCGGATATCGTTCGATCGGACTTCTGAAGGAGAAGAAGCAAAAACGAAACATTGAGGGGAAAAAACAATTCTTGCTGTTGGTTTTACATGCAATACCGTCTATTCTTTAATACCATGTACCATTCACCATCGGAAAGCGGCCCAAAATGCGAAGAGAAATTGAGAAGGACACGGTTTACCCAATGCATACACAGGAAACTCCTTGTCATAAGAAAATGACCACTCGGAAGGACCTTGAAATACATGCCGAAAGTCCCGAAACAATACTAGTACAAAATACCGCTAAGCAAGGCTTCCCATTGGATCCCAAATAGGGAGTGATATGGGATCCTGCTTGAGAACGTCGAGGACCTCATTGCTCACGAAAGCGGGGTCAGTAACAACTTGGTAGCAATACTCATCAAACCAAGCATCACTCATGAGCCAATAGCCCTTTTCTCCAGATTCAACTCCCCATGAGTTCTCCACTGTTGAGATTTACAATATTAGCCTCCACGGGATTATTCCTCAAAGTGTTCTAGGATGCAACTATACCTCTCCACTTTGTTGGCTTCCCATCAACGATGTTGACTCCACTGAGAACCATAGCGTGCGTCATTGAACTCTCTCCAGTGCGAAGTCGCTCAGCCTTGTTCATATACAAAGTAACGTTATACCCTAGTTCGTAATCAAACAAGTTGGTATCCATAATTCCCCTGCCACCCTCCGCAAACTTTCCGACATCACATCCGAAAAATACAGGACGCTGTGCTTTGATCATCGCGATAGCTGCCGATTTCATAACCTGGTATCCTAAGTTAGTCTCAATTTCGTGCAAGAAAGGCTTCCTGTAGCGTGACAGGCACTGCTCCACAACAAGGTATCTGAAGGGGCTTCACATCTGTAGACACGTTGACATATTTAACCCCACCACCACCAACAACATTACCTAGCCTCTCGACTGTCAAGAGCCTGTTGTATTCGTTCCTGGGATCATTGACTAAGGAGAATCTCTCGGCAACGCCGCCCCTATCTCCACCGCCCAAAACCCCGTCAATTACACCGGCGCCGTAGCCCATGGTGCCCGTATTCTCCTTGTAAAATTCGAGGGGAGTGGTAGTAATGGAACGGAATTTGCCGTCCTTATCACGAAAATTCCAGGTGAAGGTATCATCGGGTTTGGGGGGAACACCCAGGGACAGGATTAGGATGCCGTATATCTCTTGGAGAACCTTAGCCTTGTATTTTCCAAGCTCCCCACTCTTGCATGAGGCACCGAGCGACCGGCTAAACAAATCGGATATTAGCCTCTCCACAAGAGATTGTCCGGGCGCACCAAGGCCTCTGGCTTACAGGGTGAGAGCTGCCTCGCGAAGTTTGGCTGTAATGAGCCAGTTTATGCGGCTGGACGACTTGGAATTGAACGAATCGGGGTAAAAAGCTTGCGGAACCTACAAATGGGTTAGTAAACTAGGTTGTCACAAGACACCTCACCCGGGATTGGGTAGCAACAATACCAATCCATATTTTTCAACTAAATTTACAACCATATCCCATTGGCCGCCGTCACCAACAGGAGATTGTAACAGGTACTGGATCAACCTTCCATCGAGGTCTGCATCTTGGGTATCAATAATTTCTGTTGCACTTCCAAGTCAGTCACGTGCGTCACCGGGGAGGCTCGAAGACCAGGGTCTCCGCTGGGCGGGGGCCGGTACATACGCTCCAAGAAAAAGTTGGCTTTCTCAAGCTTATCCCAGAAAAAGAGGTAGTTTTGGGACAGCTCAAGCGCGGTCAGTTTGTATTTCTTAATTATCGGAACCCGGAAAACGTTGGTGCTGGCAAACAGCCAGCACCTTCCCGAGGAACGCTGGTTGGTAACGGGGGTTCCTTCGAGCTCAATCTGGTCACTGAACACATGGGTATCGTGGAGGAGCGCCGACGGTTTTTGAAGGATGGCCGTAGAAGCGTGTGTGCTAAGAGCAGCAAGGGCAAGACGATTCTTCCACCAAAAATTAGCCATAATTCCAATAATTGAAGATATGGCCCTTACCTTTGGTTCGGACAGGAGTTTCGCTTCCCACTTAGCAGCGGCTTCGAGCCTCAAGGAAAGAGAAGGCTCTGGCTCCTCGCTAGAGTCTGCATCGAATAAGGTGAGGTCGCTCATCTTTGATTCGAGAGCCGGTCTCCTGGATTTTTCCACAGCAGGCCATGTGGGACGGGCAGACTTGGATGACGAGGACCCCATTTTTTTGATGGAAGTATAATGGGGAAAGAGGGGACGGCGGACTATGGTAGGAGTGAGGAACGGAAAAGTGGAGGGAGGTAGGAAGTATGATAGGAAGCAGGGGAAAGAGGCTCTTATCTATGTGAGCGGGCGGAGGCCCTTAGCACGGATCATGGTAGCGGTGAGGTATCATACGGCGCAAGGTGTGTTCACATCGGGGTTATGTTCATTTTAGAAATGTACATATGATAGAATCAAGATAGGACTGGAGGCCGACTCAAGATACTAGGGCGCACCCGCACACACCTTTAACGAACAACCTGGCCTACGATAATCAGCTGTAGCTTACGGTTTCCATGGTATGATAGGCTTCACCCTCCCTCTCCTTCTCCCTCTACAGCATGATACCCGTACGCCCAGCGGGCGGGACTTTTAGCCACAGCGAAGCCTAGAGAGTGGAGAGGGTTGTAGACATAACGCCCGGGCCGCATGCCAACTCCCCACAGGGGTTTTCCCTATGGGGGGATTCATTCTGGGTTTCTCCCCTCCCACTGTGATCACTGCTCACTCTTGCCCGGAGACTCATGTATCACCGTGTGCCATAGTGCCGATAGTATACAAGTAGTAGCCTTTTCCACCTTGTCACGAGTCCCTTTCTTTATTTTGTCCTGAATCCTCCTTGCACCCCGCGGGGCAACTTTTGTAACCGAATATATTCAGGCTATTCATTCGAGTATCGACCGGCACAGTGTAGGAGATTCTCCTGGCTATTAGAGCGAGTTCGGCTACTTGGCTCCAAATTTCACGGATTCCCCCGCACAAGCTTCAATACCTTCATTTTCATCATCGTGCTTTCCCCTGCTGTCCATTCTTCGATTTGCAGCCATCGAATTGATCACTTGTACTCCCTCCTTTCCGATCCGACTACAGCTACAGACTGCCATTCTCTACCGTATAGTGCTCGAGCACATGTACACTGGCCCGCGGCCCTCTTGTACAGCATGCTTCATAATATAATGCGTCGCGTTGCTATACGCTTGAGGGCGAGGGTATAGGGAGAGTCGGGGGATCAAGAGAAGAATGATTTGATCCCTACCACTACGTGGTTGCGTTGTCGTGATGGCAAATGGACGTTGCGTCAAAGGAATTCCGGTGATAGACGGCCATTTGACCGAATCCTCTTCCCTTTACTTTCCTGTTGGCCTTTGTTCCCTGCAAATCGCGCAGCGCTTCTATTGGTACCTTATTCACACAAGGGCTCCATATTGAATCCTAATCACGCAAGTTCTGTGGACAGGTACTCGTTCATTCTGCCGACACAGACTGTCTCATAACCCGAGAAATGGGATTCAACGGGTTATGTACCGCGCAGTACTCGCACGGGCTTGCCACCGGGGATGAATATTGCTCTGTATCAGATACTGTGCAGTACTGTGCAGTACTCACCCAGGGGGGTTTTTTTTTTTGCTAAATCCTCGACCTTACCTGCAACCCTAAAGGTGCAGGAAAAATTATGGCAGGCACCCCAAAACATGCCCTACAAAACCCTCAAAAGAAAACCCCTCTCCACTTCTTAACAAATAAGGTCCCGCTTGGCATGGTGAGATGGAAAAACTGAGCATTCCTCACTTTTTCTTTGTATTCCCTGTTGTATTGAAGTAAAATATTTATGCTCCACCCGGCAGGTACAGAAAAACCACCATATCTCCAAACTCAGTATCTCTGTTCTTAGTATTTTTTGTGTTGTATTTTTGATAGACTTATTAGTATCATACCAGCCTACCAGGGTATGATACTGACTTCTTTTTCACAAGTTCTCAGGTTTGTACCCACCTATAAGACGCTAGGTTTCAGCAAGACTTAACTCTACTTTTGTCCCTATCATATCATGGGAAAAAAGAGGGAAAGAGGAAAACCCTCACCTAGTATTAACTTAAAAGTTTGTCGGATTTGATTTTTTTATATAATATCATTATGGCTTGTTTTGAATAAATTCTATTGTACAACTTTTCTATTAGATCGGATGGATCGGGATAAGTTTGTTGTGGTCTGCGGTTCAAAACGATGGCGGCGCCTATGCTCAGCTTACCGCGGGTTTGCGAGTTTGCGGGCGGGATGGATCGCAACTCGCACAGTGTACCGTCCTTCCTCATGCACCGTATCATACGGTATCATACTCGCAATGTTGCAAGCCGCCAGGCTCGTTAGAGAGCTTTGTGTTTTGGTTGGTGACTGTTCATCGCTTAGGGCTCATCGGCTTGATGGGTTTGGGGGCCTCGGGAGTCGGGTCCCCCACCTCCTTTTGACTTCGGGGAATTATCAAAGTCGTATCATACCCGTTCGGTTTCTCCCACGAGAAACATCAGATACCGGTACTGTGGGTCCGTAGGTACCGCACTCGAGTAGACTACCAGCACCTTTTCGCTCATAACAGAGCCGAGTGCAGACGTAACAGAGCCATGCCCTATGTTTCTGCACGGGTTGGCTGAAACTGGGTTGTGATACTGGGCTGAAACGTGGATCGCCTCAAGTCGTCACATGCTTCCTGCGTGATAGGAAGGAAGAGAATGTCAAAGCAGTTGTTGAAATCTTGACGGCGCTGTGCGAGCGTTCGAGTAGAGCGGAGGAGCATTCCTGATCTCTGGATTGAGTCTGTGATTCTGTATATTGCGCCGGCAGATACAGTAGAACTGTGAAGAGGTCAACTTTGATTTTTCGAATATTGGTACTGTACCGCCCTGAACCTGCACCTGAGGACTTGCTTGTGGAAAGTGCACGAGTAGGGTGTAAGCGGAGCCGCTCCTGACCCAACAGGATCCTATCTGATCCATTTTAGCTGTTCTGGCAATGGTGACAGGTGACAAGGGACCCTAGTGTGATATAGACTACTCCACTATAATACAAGTAGACATCACTGTGCTCTTACAGTATCGTATGTGCCTGGAAAACTCTGTGAGCTCCCTATTGTACTGTACTCGAGTACTCGTGCAGTAGGCGACGGCGGCTCTTCATCCCCCATCTTCTCCTGCCTTTCTCGCGGTTTCATTGGTCTTTCTCCACCCCAGTCCGTACCTGAGTCGGGCTTTCGGTCTCAGGTCTTGTGTAATGGTCAAAGCTTATGGTACAGTACGAGTACTCGCGCCCGGAGAAATTGCAACTATATCCCCCCTCGTTCCATAATCGGTTCAAGATACCATCACTCTGATCCCACGCTTGGGTGACCCCTTCCGCTCTCCGGCCCTCTCTGCCCCTTCTGTTGCAGGTCCTGGGCATCAATGTTCCCGGCCAACAGCCCCCGTTTCGAGACTCCAAGCGAGCTGTCAGGTGGAAAGGGAACACCCATTTGTTCCTTTGGATCCTCCTCTTACCTCTCTTCTCTTTCCCCTTTCCTTTCCTTTTGCTACTTTTCGCCATTCAATAGTGACTTAGCCTTGCCTCCCCCGGCCGAGTCTATCGCGACCTTTCTCTTCATCCTATTTGCGCGGCCGAGATCTCCGCTGCATTCACGCCCCTCTTTTCACTCTTTGTAGTATACCATACCGTTTATTATCCCTTCCCGTTCATTATTTGTTTTTATTCTATTTTCGGTGTTCACTCTACTTTCTTTCCTTTCGGATTCTTCGGTATCTTCGGTATCCTTTAGAGGCGGGGCCTCGTGACAAACTTACGGCTCACGCCACGCGTCATCGGACTATCACTCGATATATCTATCAGCTGATTTCGAAGGACCGAACTCACATATCCACAAGCAAACAAGCTTTTGTGATTGTCCTGATATCATACCTTCATTGGTTGCTTACTTACTATTTTGATGTTTCCAAAGATATAAATCTCGCACCTAAGGCGCCCAATATTTTTAAAGTAGTGGGACCTCGAACCACTTGAAATAGTAAGATCTCTTGCTCACTTTTCTTTTCGCGTGCGCCCCGTTCAGTACCCTCATCCGGGTTTCCGGGGTGATCAAAGGTACCTGTTCGGGGCGGTGTTTGTTTTGGCTGTCTTTTTTCATTAATTCACAAGACGTTTGTTCCCTTCCTTAGTTTTATAGGACTTTATCAACTTTGCCCTCTCCCCCCCGGCAACTGGTTTGAATATACTTAATATCCATTCTCGGACCCGGCTGGAACGAAGTGCTGATTTCCTGGGGAGGCTATCTATTTATTTATTTTGGATATAATAAACTGTCAACTTTTCGAACTGGCGAATTCGGGGGAAGGGAGGGCACTTCTTAGATAGAAGTGACTTCAAAAAGCCGGGGGACGAGAAAAAGGGCGCCAGAGTTCGGGGGTGACCATAATACGCAATCATGGAGGCCGCCGGAGTGCTCTCATCAGCGTTCGGACTGTAAAGCACCTTTATCCATCGGGTTGAAGTTGATACTAACCACTGGTGATTTTTTCTATTATAGTGGAATGCTGCTTCACGCCTCGCAAGCAGCATTTTTTTCAGCAATCAACGGTCATGTAAAGACATTATTTCTCCACCGTCGAAGGCTGGTCCTTCTAGCCTTCCAGTTCTGCATTTCACTGTACTCAATATTCCAGTTCGCGTCGCTGTTGCTTCTTACGGACTTGCCCTGCCAGATAGTAGTACGCATTACGCTAATATTTGATCAGTGTGCTCGGATAGCAATATTAGGATTGGGTATCTGGAAGGTGACTGATGAGTCGGTATTCAAGACGGAGAAGTTTGTCTGGATAGTGGTGTTGATTTTGAGAGTTTTTCTTGGTGGTGTGGTTGTTAGTTTTACGCGGAACAATTTTATCCCGGTGTGTTTCCCAGAGCCTTCCCAAGTGTTTGTGGGTTATATCGCCGTGGGTTTCGACATAGCCCTGTGGATACTGCTACTACTGAGGATCGTGGGACTTTGGGGACTATTTGCAGATCAGGGGAGAGGTGGTGGAAGCGAGGGGAAGAGTCAGGGCTACGGAATGTTTTTGATAGCACTGAGTGCATTGGGGTGGTCGGTGGTAAGTGATTGCACTATTCTGAGCCCCTGTTATGCCCTGGGGGAGGCTAAAAACAGGGCTAGGGGAGCTTTCCATACCTGCTAAAGGTAGGAGAGAGTATCTTTGTCAGAATGATCCCATATATCCTGACTTTGGGACTTGCTCTTGGTAAGAGCCATTCTACCTAACAAAAATACTGTAGACGGTGAAAAGGTCGGCTAACGTAATCTAATATTTTAGGTGTCCTTGCCCTTTTCCCTTCCATAGTGTTTTCTGTCCCTTTTACGAGTTCAGATGGCTTCTACTGCTCTCGTATGCAGCATTTGGGACCAGGGGCAGGGAGCCCTCAACCAGCGGGGCCGTCACCAGCATTCAAGCAGAGTCCTCCTCGAACTGGAGATATCGAGTCGAATAAACACACGACGGGCTTCTGCACTCGAGATAAGGGACGTGCAGCCCGGGACAGCAATGTGTTTGGAGGTATCATAGGCGCACCTATTGTCCACCCCGGTGCTACTTTGCCGTGGCCTTTGGATATTACCGCGGACCCGGACAATAGACAGAGCACCTTAAAGGCATATCCGGGAGGGCCGATTGGTGCAACATCTGTTGCCCTCCAAGAAAATTCGAAGAGAAAGAGCCTGGTAGAAACACTCTTTCCAGCTCACGCGGGCGGAAGAGCGGGCATATCAGGGCCAATACTTAGAGGTGGGGGGTTTGCGGAGCCGGATGGCGAGATCTCAAACCCTCGGGCGACGCCCGCCACAACCAACCCCTTTCCAAAAGTAAGGACGGTATCATTGCATGCGGCGAAGGAGGCAGAAAGACAGAGGATCGACGCTCAGTTCGAAAGGGATCAAAGGAAGCTACAGGAGACGGCGGCTACAGCAGGGAATAGTGCAACAACACCCACGACATTGAAGAGTATTCCGGTCACACAATCAGGAAAGACCGTTGAAAGGACCACAAGTGTTAAGAGAAAGCCGGTGTTTCCAAACGATACCCCTGGGCATCCATCAGGCCCTGCCCCTAGGGTGAGTGCTGTAGTTGGGAAACGGGAGCCCAAACGAAGTAAGGAAACTGAGATCGAGCCTGAAGCTGGGCCGGAGAGCCCTTCCAGCCTAAGGGAATCAGTATTAGCGGCAGCAGTGGATGCCAATTGGGGGGCAGTGAGATATAGCTCGAATACGTTCGCCACAGACGACGACGACACGACTCGTTATACCGCATTTTCAAACTTGCCCCACCCACTTCGAGCGCCTCCAAGAGAAGGAGGATCGGGGGGGAGTGGCAAAGGTGTGGATGGTGACGCAAAGGTTCTGTTTATAAACGAGATTGTTTATGATCACCCGGCTCTAGTTAATTCACTTGTTAGAGGACCGAATGCCCGGGAGGGCAAGAGGGACATTGGCCTGACCACCTCCAGATCCTTAAGCATTCCGAATGGGACCACCGTCCGAAGGAGCCCATCGTCTACTAAGAGACCACAGCTCCCCACCACTCAAGAAGCAGACGAAAAACCCCCGGTGCCAAGTATTTCCGCCTCGGTTATGGGCAGACCAAGACATATCCGAAAGGACTCCGGAAGGGGGATCTTTCCTCCAGCAAGGGAGTCCGAAATTGCTTTGGGGATGAAACTCAAGAAGTCGGTTAATACAAGCAAGTCTTTACCGCCCCCGCCACCGCCTACCGAGCCCCTGCCTCCACTACCGGTTCAAAATGAAGAATTACCAGTGCCGGCCCTAGCTCCTACCAAGGCACTTAGAGAGAGAAAAGTGGACAATAAGCCCACGGAGTTGGTTTTCCCTATCCCTCCTTCAAGGGCGCCATCAACAAGGAAACCTGTGCCCCAACCCGTTGCTATCGAGCCCCTTGGACTAGTGTCGCTAGAGGTAGTGCGCAGGGCACCATTTTCACTTTTGGCAGAACCAAAACCACAGCCACAAGAGGAGAGATTATCGGTTGCACCCAGTGTCCCCGAAAGATCCGAAAGCCGCACGGGTATCATTTCCCCCTTCCCTAAGGACGACATTGACACTGCTACAGTCCCAGATGCAGCCTATGAGACTGCCAAAGCATGGATAGCAAGTGTGGCTTCTGTTCGCATGTCGACTGGTGCCCCTGTTTTGGTTAATGTCGAGGGAGGTCATCGGGTTTCTTACCCCAAAAATTCCGATAAAGATTCTTTGACCGTTAAGCCTGCGTTTGCGTATCATGGGGACGGTTCGGGTTCCGGCAGTAGTAAAATTTCAGGTCCCACCTCTAGTACGGTATTGCGCAAGAGTGTGCTTTCTTTCATTGTGTCACCGAAAGATACCCGGGGTGATGGAGATGTTACGGATGTGGAAATCGATTCGGATTCTGAAATCGAGGATGAGGAGGATATTTATGAGGAGGGCAGGGACAACAGCAGTAGCACCGAGACAACACAGAGTGAGGCTGGCGAAATGATCGGTGCTGGAGGCGAGGGATACTCGACCGAGGGTGATGGGGAGGACGAAGACTACCTGACCGAAAGCGACTCGCAAGAATTCGATCAACGGGACGAAGTGGTTATCTCGGGGATGGATGATGGGACCGAGTTTGGTAAGATCGAAATGACTGAACGTAAACTTAATGCTAAGATGGATTCTATTGCGAATGCCATCCCGAATATGTCGGCATTTCCCCGTCACTTCAATATTGGTGACCACATTCCCACATTTTCAGAGAGCAGAAGGAAATATGGCAGTAAGAGGAAGCCACCCCCGTCCCCTCTGGGGTTCCTGATGCGCCAGCGGCGTATGTCTCGACAGCTGCCTAATTTACAGCAGGACAGAATCCAAGTCCGACTCACTGTGCTCGCGGATAATGTCAGTCGGAATGTGGCCGTTCTGGATGATCTCCTTGCAAAAATACCAGCGGAGGCAAAAAGCAATAGGAGTGCTCGGGCTAGCCTCGCCTCTGACGGCCGTAATTCACTCATCGCGAAGCTTGAGCAGGAAATGGGACAGCAGGAAAACAAATGGCACGGGATGCAGGAGGTTCTACAGAGGAACTCATCAGCATCTGCCAAAGACTCCCGGCCGTCCTCGAGATTTTCTACAAATCTAGCTCAACGTCGCTCCTTGTTTGAGAAACTCAGCTGCGGCATAGATCGACGCCTGAGCACTGCGCAGAACTCCAATACTGTCTCTCGGAATGCCTCCAGGACCACATCACATACCGCATCAACCCTATCCTCTAGTATGACGGTCGGGGCATGGCAGAGACAACTAGCAGAGGCTCAGATTGAGTATCTACAGCACGCACCGTGGAAAAGTAACAACATAACCGCAACAAATGCTCTCGTCAAGCCTTCTGCCATCCTGAAAAGTCAGGACACACCCGTTTCGGTGGTCTCAGAATCCGAAGAGCACGGTTATGGCTCTGTAATTAACTCCGAGGATGGTGATTATGAGGGCGATGGAGATGAAGAAGGCGATATAATCGTGTATGATGGTTTGGAGATCAAATCACCAGTTTTGACTAATGACGAATTATGCCGAAAATCCTTTTATAGTAACGACAACACCAACTTCTTTATGCAGCATGAAGGGAAGGAAACTATCACTATTTCAATGGAGACGGCCTCCAAGTCATCTACGTATAGAAGTGATGAGGAATTCGAAGAATACGATGTGGAGGAATATCTCGAGACACTACCGGCTACCGTGTACTCCCCTAGCATGCGGTCCGAGGTATCGGCTACCTGTTTCTCGCCTTCAATGGGGGTAGCATTGCCGGTCGGGAGGCCCGCGGTGTCCTTACTGTGGCATCCCCAATCTATATCCCGAGAGGGATCGCAGGAAGCTGGGGAGGTTTCGCTTTGGAGCAAAAATCGTCGATCCACCTCAACAAAACCGCTAGCTCGCCCTGCTGCTATAGATGTCAGACCCTTGCAACGAGTATCCTTGGAACATCTAACCATTAGAAGCACTGAGCTTTGGAAAATGCGGAGTACTGAGCCGTTGTCTCCACGATCAGAGGTCTCAATTGAGATTTGCCTATCCCCATCTGTTCGGGAACTCTCGCCGAATTTGGATCAAGCTGGATCGTTCTTATGGAGCCCGCAGCCAAATTCCCCCAAAATCCTGCGGACAGGAAAGCTTTGGAGTTACTGTCCATTGGCATCAAAGCCCCCAGCCGGCCCCCCGCCGGCGTTGGCATGAGACCTCGCCGAAGTACATCCTTGACCCCTCTAAAGATTTACAGCACTAGGCTCTGGTGCAAGCCACGCTCACGCCCGACGTGTGGTGGAGGCGGATTGTGGACCAATCGCAAAGTATTTAGGCCGAAGAGCATAATTGCACCAAGATCCCCAATCGTAGCCCCAAATCCTAATAGAAAGTCAAAGAGGGTAACATTTGTCGAGGAAGTAGTTACAGGTCGGTTTTTATTTCTCAATCAAAGCTATCAGTTGCTAATGGTGTCATAATAGTCGAGCCCACTGGTTTCTTCGGAAAACTCAAAAAGCTATGGGGAGTGCAAGAGACGGTCTCTGTCAAGCAGATTGTCGAAGTTCCCATCGCAAAACCCACGGAAGAGACAACAAAGATCCAGGCTCAGAGCGTTCCAAGAGAGCAAGAGAAGCCAATTGTAGATATCCTTCAAGAGATCACCTCAAAATATCAGAATAAGGCGCTTCCCGGGCTCCCAACCGAGGCGGACCAGCCAGCGCGGGGGATCAAGACACTCTGGTCGAGAGACAAAATTGAGGTGCGGAGGCAATCGGATGCCCCAACTTCTGAAACTGGGGGGATGTGGGTCGCCCCACCGCCAAAAGCTGCCCCGACGGGGGGTGTTTCGGCAATTCGCGCCCTTTCAGATCTCACTTCTACGCAGCTTTGGGAAAACCCGAATTCCTTGGAAGTTCACGTTAGATCCGGTGAGATCACCAATGTGTCCGTAAACCTCTGGTCCCCCGCCAACAAAGTTCGCCCTCCTCCCAAAGCCGTGATTCCTTATCTTTCTCCTGGACTCTGGAAGCCGTCCTTAGGTTTGTTATCGGATGAGAATCCAGGCACGGAAGAATCCACCCATCCCCGGCCTTCCGCGAACATACAACTCTCCAAATATCAAACTATTCTCTACCGCTCAACGAAATCCTCGCCATCAACTCTGGCAACTTTGAACCCAACCGGCCTTTGGGCCCTGCACACTAAAGCTCCTCACAAACAAGGACTTTGGGCCACGCCCAAGAAAATCACCGGCCTCTGGCCTCAAGGAGAGCGGCTTCAGAAGTCGTCCCTAAGCAATCTCTGGCCGTCTGCACCCCCGCTACCTGCCATCGGAAATTCGGTGATTCCGTCTCACCCCTCTTCTCGCTCATTGGAATCTGCTGTCGTATCTTTCGAATCCACCGGGCTTTGGAAAATAATTGCTGAAGAATCGACAGCATCTGGCCTATGGTTCGTGCCAATTGGATGGAAGGGGCTGTGGCCTGAGGGCGAGACCGAGAGGCCAGCATGCATTGGAAGTCTTTGGACTGCTCCCTCTGCTCAATCCGAGATTGTCCGAAGAACCGATATCAAGTCGGTCGCGACAGATGATAGCGGGAGGGTGGTGTATAAGAGGACCGCGATTGACACTACCGCTAATGTTACAGGCAATATGTGGACTCCACAGGAGGGAACGCCTGCGCAATCATCCGGATGGCTATTGAAAAGACAGGAAACCGAGGTTTCCCCAACTGGATATGTCGAATATATAACGGGCTCGCCTACTTTGAACACACATAGCCTGTCGGAATTAGTTCAAGAGCCGGTTGATATTGTGCCCGCAGAAAGCGCTTTGTGGACTCCAGTTCCTGCTATTGCTGCTTCACAAACTTCTGGTCGTCTTTGGAGATATCAAGCTAAGGCCTTGCGGTCTGCAAACCGAATCCCTAGGGCCAACGTAAACGATTCCAACAGCTTGCGAAAAGTCCGCGGATCAATCCACCACATCCTTGCACCAGCCAAGGGTCCGCTATGGAAAAAGGAATTAACCGACAAGTCACACCCACGACTCTGGGTGCAGACCTCAAAAGAAAACGGCCTATGGAACGGCAAAGGGAGCACAGCGACCCTCACAGATATCAACGCACTCTTGCAGAATTCTAACTCCTTATGGACTCAACACGGCAAAAATGTGAAACCAACCTTCGATGATCCTGCGTTGGTTTCCCTTCGCTCAAAAAGACAACTACCAGCACGTGCTTTGGAATCGGTCCACGGCACTCTCTGGATAGCGTCTATTTCTACAAACCATGAGAGAGAAAAATATTTTATTTGGAGATTATGGAACCCAAGGCCGGGTACCGATCAGGAAATATCGGTGGCCCCGCCACCGGTCACATTCGCTCAAGAGGAAGAACCACCTGTAAGCCCGATCCGAGCGCATAAGCATAACCTGCTCTGGCAACCGGGCGATGGGCCAACTCAACCGGCACATTCGCCAATGCCCCCTGTCACACCATCGAAAAGCAATAAGCGACACAACGATTCCCCGCTTTTCTTGGCCCTGCCACCAGCAACAGGCTCCATGTGGACGGCTCCCGCTTCAAAACCGAACCCATGTCCGCCTAGATTATGGACACCATCATCTGTGACCCTCAGGGGACTTTGGTCTTTCAACAACAAAACTCCTTCTCTCGCTCCCCTCGCCCGAAAAAACGACCCCCTTTGGTCTAAACATAACACCCCAAAGCCAATCTTCTCCACCTTAACTGCCGAACCTCGACGTACATTCCTTGCAAGGCCTGACGCTACAGTTTTCATGGAGGGACCTCTCTGGACATCTTCTCCGGTTGAAATTCAGCAACCGCAATTATGGAAACCATTGAAGAAAACAGACGAAGGACTTTGGTCCGTGGAAGGAGCTACTCTCCCCCTTTCCCAGATTGCTAATCCAAAGGTTGAGAAGACGCCATTGTGGAGTAAGGAAAATCGTGCTGCCACTCCCATCTTTTCCGATCTATCCCTTGCCTCGCTTCGAGGTAGGAGAGATATTTCTGCCAGAACCTTGCCCGTTGTCGAAGAGGGTCTTTGGGCGAAGCCAATAAATCTCCCTGAAACTTCACGGGATACTGTGGGATTATGGGGAACAATTGGGGAACTGCCAAAAGTGGGGGCTGCTCCTAAGCATGCCCCTATGCTCTGGAATAAAGAGGGCATCACGGCTCTTATTTTCGCTCATTTACCTACCGATTCAGCACGATCAAAGAAGGACACGTCTTCGGTCGTTCTCCCAGTCTTCACCGAGCCTATGTGGAAGAAGGAAGTTGTACTAAGAGCAAAGCCAGAGCTGTGGAAGCTCAAGCCAAAGCCCACCGGGCTGTGGGATACCGCCGCGAAGACTAAAACTTTGGCACAGATGTCATTCGAAAAGAAGGCGAAGGGCTCGCCTCTATGGAAGAAGGAAGGGGCTCGCAGGACAACTAGCGCTATGCCGATAAGAACAAATACTGCGGTGCGGTTACCGTATAAAGCTGCTCTCCCGAAGATGGCTGGAGGCCTGTGGATGCCGAAGGTTGCAGTTAAGCCGGCTCCACAACTTTGGACACGCAGGGGGTCAGTGGAGGTGGAGAAGCAGCCCGTGTGTGTTCTCTTGTGGGCGCGAGAGACGGCACTAAGGGCCGCAGAAGCCACCCCTGAGCGAACGAAAGTCTCCTTTACCCCCTCGGATAGCCCTCTACCCAAGGTATCCGGAAGTCTCTGGCAAAAGGAGACGCCCGAGGGGCCGAAAGCACTATGGAAACGACCTAAGACTGTATTACCCGCTGTCCTCCTCCCCCCGGCCCCCCTATGGTCTCGAGAAAAGGCCTCAAGACGAACAACTGCTGTTCCTGAACGCTTTACCCTTGTTCCGAAAAAGACGTTCCTTGTTCGAGCCGATCCCCCGAAGGCTTCGGGCGCTTTATGGAAACCGAAGGCCAAGGCCACCCCTGAGGGCCTTTGGGCCAAACCCACAGTTATCTCGACCAAGCCCATCGCCATTCGTACCGTCCTATGGACCGCAGCTTCAGCTTCTCGCACAACCTCCGCCGCGCCCGCACGAAGCGCTATTCCAAAACGAGTTATCGAAGAACCCCTGCCTATGGTCTCTGGAAAAATGTGGCAGAAGAGGTCTTCCGAGAAATCAAAGGGACTTTGGAAGCGCGAAATCAAGACAGTTGGGGCCTTCCGGAAGACTGAAAACACGCCGCTTTGGTCGAAGGAAGGTGCAGCCCGCACCACAACCGCTACTCCCGAGCGCACCCCATTTATGCCAAAACCTGCCTCTACAAAACCGCTAGAGCCCGCAATTGGAGATTTGTGGCAGCCCGAACTCGCCGAAAAAGAAGCTGTTACGCTCTGGAAACAGAAGCCTGCAATCCTTAAGGTGGGTGTTTGGAACGCAGAAGGAACAACCCCCTCGCTAGCGGAGATCAAACAGGAGCTGGCTGCGAAGTATACCTTATGGCAACGAAGATCCGTTCTGGCGGCACGTGGTGCGAACGGAGATATTTTCAGCAACCGACCCTCATTCATCCAGAAGTTAACGATGGATCCAATTAGTCTAGATGCCGCTCAAAGCGCTCTCTGGAGGCCAATGGAGGGCTCTGGCGACGATGATGACACTTCATGGATGATCACCAACACTCCACCCACGGGAACTTTAAGTCATACATCTACGCTTTCTGACATGAGCGAAATTTCGCCGCCTACCTCGGCAGTTGACGCATACGAGCCTAGAATCAGGACTCATTCCAACAATCCCAGCATCTCCTCCACGAGCGGGCTCTGGCGACCGTTGCCCAATAGCCCACCGTCCAAGAAGGCGGGGCTATGGTCATATGATGAGGCTTCAGCGCCCTTTGTGAATCAAATTGGTGACATTAGGGCTGAGAGGATTCCTTTACCCGCACAGAGGGAAAAACCACTCGAGACCTTTGATAACTCTCATAATTTGTGGCAGCCAGAGATCTTGTGTGATTCGAAGGTAGGACCCCCCCCCCTTCGGCACTAGATAGCTTCATATCTAATGCAATTACTCCAGACAATCCGATCGAACTCTGACGCTTCTGAGTATTGCACTGGCGGCTCGGTTTCCGAATCCTCAGACGACTCTTTCTATTCGGCTATGGGCGCACACAGTGAAAATGGCGGTGAGGAGAATGCCCCTTCGAACGTATTTGTTGGTCAGTTCCGGAGGGACAATTACATGATTCGTGGGTTCCATTATCATCTCCATGTTCGGATCTTGGAACTAACAACCCGCAGACGGTCAAGCGCCTGAGCAGAAACTGGCAGAGGATTCCCCATTTGCAAGCCATTTGAGAATCCCCTCCCTCAGGCGCAAGCTCCGGTCGGCAGAGGAGAGGACAGGGCGGATCACGGGCGTAAGTGAAGGGCAGATTTGCGAAGCAGAGACGACGGAGAAGGTTGTGGCGCCGAGTGCAGGATATCTTTGGAGTAAGGGAATTGTTTGAAGACATTTAATGTTTGGGTAGCATGGCATGGATTGATCTAACGCATGGCACGGATAACTGAGTAGTTAGCTTTTTTTTCCCCTCCGTTCTTTTTCTTTTTTTTCCCTCTTCTGTAACTATTTTTGTATAGGTAATGGTAAGCAGCGTTGGGTTATTTTTGCTAATAATGAGTTCCCTATGTGTAACAACTTACATCTTTACTTCCAGATGGAAGTAGGATGCGCGCGCGTCTTTGCTAACAGCACCCCAAGCCAAAATTTAATAATGAAATATGGAGTAAACTTCGTTTTATCTTCAGCGAGCAGCTAGCGGAGCTTCCCCCAACAAGAACATTATGTATTCCAGCGGTACCCAAGTACCAGAGACCTAGTGCTCGAATAATGCCGGAGGTTGACATGTCGTAGAGTAAACAATTGATACCGCGCCGCGGACTACGGCTTTGGGGTACAATACCGTACCGGAAAACGCTACCCGTAGCTCGCATTTTCAAACCCGTTGCCGGGTAATGCTGTCTCTGTCGTCGGAGCCATGCCATACTGCAGAAAGTGCTGGCCGACCACGTCTCCTTATACCATAACAAGTGGATTACAGATCGCCAACCCGCAGAGGTTAGAGGATGGTTAGACAAAAGACTCAGGGATGAAGCTTTGGCAACAGGACGTGTACAGAAGGACGCTGCCAAAGAAGAGCGAAATTAGATCCACGGTATTTATAAGCAATGCCCGGAGCTAACCGTGTATTTCAAAACCTAAATTGGGTTTTCTCTTCCTCCTCTATAGTACACCGTATATAAACCTCCCCCCTTTACATCCCCCATCGAGATCTAAAGCGCCTTGTCTATTATACTAACCCGGCTAACAACATCTGATAAGTTTGCGGTAAGCCGCTGCACTCTATCCTATTTTCTCGTATCTTGTGCTATGTAAACAGAAGGTTCGGATCCAACCGATATCCGAGTGACATTCGGTGAGAACTCAGGTTACCCGACTTTACCTACACACCAGAATCTGCACTAACTTAACACCACAGTAAGCACCTCACCACCCTCCCTACCTTCAACAATCCGAGTAAGTCCCTCTCTCAACCAGCCTCACCCGCAACCCCCAGCTAACCCCCGCCTCCCAAAATGTCCCGCCGCTCCCGGCGAACCACGGGCGACGACGGTTGGATCAACATCCCCGCTAAACACAAACCCCCCAAAACTCTCCCAGAACACCAAAAACGAACCACCCTCTCCCACGCACTCCAACAACAAACCTCACCCCTCGCCCCGGAGCAAATAGCCTCCCACCTGAACCTGCACACCCAAACACTCCTCAAATCCACACTATGGGCGCAGATCCGCAACGTGCTGGTTCCGCTGGCGCGGGGGTTGGATAGACTGGTTGTTTTTGGCCTGGGCAGTTTTTCGGGGCCTACTGCTTCATCAACGTATTACCAGTTTGCGTTCGTGCGGGAGATAGCGGAATTGCTGGGGATTGGGAAGGGGGATGTGTACTTTCAAGACCCAGTGTTTACAAAGTGCGACAAGGGGTTTTTGGAGGGTGTTGGAAGTGTGGTTGAAATCGGGCGAGGGGAAGATGCAGTGCAGGAGGGGACAGTGGTTGTGGCTGTTCATTTGGAGTATGAGGTTCTTGAGGGGGCGGTTAAGGGAGGGCCGGGGGTGGTAGTATGTAACGATCTATGGCACTTTTTAGACATGTGAATGACAACCTTCCTTCCTCTGTTTTTTCGGGAGGTTTTCCCAAGGGGGATGGGTGCTAACGACAAGGGCGGACAGGAGGATCGGTGGGGAAGTGGAGTGGGTGAAGAGGTTTTTGGAGGGTGTCGAGGGGGAGGTTTTGAAGTGGGATATCGACAGCGGGGGGGCATTTAATCACTCGGCGGTTTACTGGAGGAAGGTGGCGAAAAACCACGGGAGGATTGGGGATGATAAAGCGGATGGTGAGGATGCTGTTGAAGCCGTAGTTGAGAATATTGGGGCTCTTAATATATAATTACCGCCCCTGGGTGTTTACCTAAGGGTGATTTTCA
Source organism: Tuber magnatum (assembly GCA_003182015.1). NCBI lineage: Eukaryota > Fungi > Ascomycota > Pezizomycetes > Pezizales > Tuberaceae > Tuber > Tuber magnatum. The sequence goes on along the minus strand of PYWC01000011.1, from coordinate 153,277 downwards.
TGGTGCACCACTCGTCTCGACTTACGTCCGGGGTTTGCATATAGTTGGCAACTCATGACTCCCGGCTTCGAAGTCGGGCACAACGCCCTGACCGAGATTCTCACAGGCCATGAATGGTGTGGTACACCTCTGTCCTTGGCCCTTCATCTGTAATCCATGTTCCCTCTAAATTATGCCCTTCTCACCGCCAATCCTCCATTTCTCGCACTGATATTCCTATTGTGGCCATTCCTCTGAGCACAGAGGTTTCATCGCCTTTAGCAACCGTGATCAGCGAGTCCTTGTAGTTTTTTTTTTCCTCCGGGGGAAGTACCTGCTCCTGTGATGCGTATTCAATAATAATTACAATATAAACTCCTTATCCTTATCCTCTCCTTAGCGTTAGATGAGAAAAATCCAGAGCCGGCAGGATGAGTACTTGTTCCCGTGGTAACATCACACGAAATACCTATCCGGCGCAGCGGGCAATACCTCGAGAACCAGATAACCCCTACGCGATTAGCAGGAGACTAGGAGAAACCAAATTCGCTCAAGAGTTATCATTGAATGATTCAACAAATCCTACCGCCCTACGACTGGGAGATGGACCCTAGCCCTCCTAGGTAGGGCGATAGGGAAAACCAATCGCGTTATGATACTATCATAGATGGTAGGGTCCGGCTCTGGGAAATACGCACAGGAGTGGGGTCCGCCATCGGGGCGGGCGGCAGATTCGGAAATGAAAATGAAAACGAACGTGAACTATATATATATACACAAGAGCAGTTCCCCCTCTGATTTGGAAACAAGCAACACTGCAATTCCTAGTTGCCGTGTGGACTCTCTGGCACGAAGATGACTGGACTGGTCCGTGAGGGTGGACAGTTACCACTGGACCGCTCATTCACGAGTGACCCGGCGCCTTGAAGGTTCACCGCATCCCCCGAGAAAGCAACGGGTTATGAGTTGCTACTACGAGTAGAACATATAAGATCTATTCAATAGTTACAGCGAAACCCAAACTTCCACCAGAAACTCGTCCACAATAGGAACTGGTTATCCGTTATCACAAGGGATCACTCGTCTCCTAGCTTTTTTTGGTCAATCACCAGTACTCCTGACGACAAACTTGAAAATCGGACACAATTCCCCGAACGGGGTTCACCCAGATGAGAAATATTTGGCGCTCGCATCACTCGGTGTGTAGGCTCGTTCGATAGGAGAAACACCTAAGCCGTTCGGACGGGTGTTGACAATTGGCAGATTTCTCAAGTGGAAATCAACCGCTGGTCACTACAGCCGCCACAATTCATCGAGCTTACCGCTGGAACGTCTCCTGTTTGTGTTTTAAGTTGGCCGCCCGAGTGGCTACGGGGCTTCCCTTACCATACAAGAGGATATTTCCTCCCTAGGGTCTTTACAAGAAATGGCCCCGGGTCTTTCATGTCAGAGGGAGGCCTAGCCGGGGTGGTGTTTTCGGGGAGGGGCGAGTTCCCGATTCCCTTCCACCAAGGGTTTTCTTGTGTCTAGGACTCCTATTGCCGCAGGAAAGCTATCTTGCGAGTCGGAGGAGGTCCAGGAATAGAAAGGAAGGATCGTTGGGAGGAGGGATCATCTCTCTTGACATCGTCGTAGTGGCATATAATGTGAGTAACCTGGCGGACTGAGAAACGGAGTTGATGGCTTAGCCGGATATGCTGTTCTCTTCGACCTCTGATTTTGGATCACCGTTCCTGCGAGGATTGTCGAGTTTCCTTTGGTGTTCAGAATGAGGATCCTCGAAGAGAATCGGGAGCTAACGGGGAGGCTACTCGCCACGCCTAAAGTTGGACTCGTGATGCTCGGGCGCTCCAAAAGCGCCCCTCTGGGTGGCTGCGGGGGCACTGTGATGGGGAATGGGAGAAAAAGATTTCACTGTGCGATATAGAAGATATTTTAATCAGCATTGCCAAAAAAAAAATCATCCTTCTGTCCATCACCTGCTTTCTCTAAAATTTCACTCACCGTCTCGAGAACTCTTTGAAATAGACCCTTCCCCCCACCCGTACCTCTCTATCCCCACCCCAGCACGCTATTCAACCTCAATATCCCACCTCCCCATAGTCCAAATATTGTGATATGGCTTCCCACTCACTAGTATCTCGGCTGATATGCACGGAAACAGTGGTATTGGTCAATTGAAACAAGTTAATCTAGATACAGTGTCAAGGACACTCGCCCCATGCGAAACACCAGTCTTCTCCGATCCTGAAGGCTTAAAAGTGAGAATCCGGGTATTGGAGGTCCCAGCGGGGTTGGAAAGGCGAGGGATGGTCATGCGAGGTCTTAGCATTGTTCTCACTAATTCCTTTTAGCGGTTCTACCAACAGTAGGACGTTCCTACTCCCCGAAAACCCGGGAGCGAAGACTTGATAGTGGGAATCGTTACCACTGCACAGCCACCATATCCAAGTGCTGAAGCGGAGCATTCCGCTATGATACTAGCTCTACAATCGCGATCCCACGAGAGGGGGTCTAAAAATAATCTAGTCTTTCTAGCAATTGGTATATGTCGTGTGATGGAAACCCTAGTGCTATGGATCAGTTTAGACAAGCTGAGCCTACGATAGTTTTACATATCCATTGCACGAGTAGACCCCCGGGTGGTGTAAAACACCGGGATGTATGAGAAAGCCTGCACTATTCTGGGCTTGGGGGGGTGGGTTGTCTCCCTAGGAGAGTCCGAGTTTCTCGATGGCGGTACAGTACCGACAACATATCCTTAGGACGAGCAGTCGAGAGAACCCTCTCCGACCATCATTTACAGTTTTCCTACGATTACGCGACCACAGCGCACGACACCAATGTGTTCGCATCCAACTTGAACATAGCCCTTCCAATTTAAACCGTAGTAGGTCGTGGTCAGCCCTGTTTTCGCGCTGATTGTTCCCCATGCACCCACAATAGAAGCTTCCAAGACTTCCTCTAAAGCCCATAGAAACCCATCACACGATCGAACACTAATCGAGCATTACAATCCTTCACCGCCTATCACATCCGACAGATAAACATTCTTATCACACATTGTCCCTAGCGTTGCCATATATCACACACCCACAGGTATACAAATACTCCTGCTTGAAGAAAAAAAAAACCCCCTACTACTGTACCAGTGCACGATGCACCGCCTCCCACCACCAACTCAACCATAAGAAACACCTCTTACCTAGTCCCTGGCCCTAAAAAAAACTCCGACAAAACAAAGCATTCTTCACGCATGCTCACTCGTTCAGCCGCACTTGGCACCATTAGACTAAGCGAAGGAAGGAGGGAAAACAGAAGAGAAAGCAACCATACCGCCGCTCCGCAGGGCGCCACTGGAAAAACTTTAAACGGAACCTCACCACGGGTACCTTAGACAAGTCATCGCATCATCCCGTGAGAGCATCAGTGAGAGCGAAGCTTAGCGATTAAGTGAGCCAGCGAGTGAGGGCTTGTGATCTGACTTGGGAGATAAGGATAGAAATTTGGAGGATGGAAGAATCCCTGGTTATCGACCCTTTCTCCGTATCAACTAAGCACCAGTATGCCAGCGCCGAGAAAGGCAGTTCTCTCTCTCTCTCTCCGGCTGGGTGGAGCAGGGGTCCCATCCCCAGAGCAATTCCACAAGAAGGCTTCTCGGTTCATTTACTGCCGTAATTCAGCCAGAATTGAGCGAACCGAAAGATGATTTCACAGCACAGAGTGTAATACAAAGTACGGGAACTCGGAGTACGGGTACTAGTACCGTTACTTTATTCGGGTGTTTGTGCAGTACTCGCGATGCAGTACAGTACAGTACAGAAGGGGGGAAAAAAACGCCATAGGCTCTGGGGAAATAGGCAGGAGGTATATAGCATGAACCAGTCCAGAATAGGCCAATACTCTGACCATCACACCACCAAACCCCACCTTTCCCCCGGATGTCGTCGGGTGGTCCGCACCTTTTACAATCTCATACGGTTAAAGAAGAAGAAGAAGAAGAAGAAGAAGAAGAGAAAAATTTGGCCTCGATTTGAATCCCTTTGCCTGTATTCAAACACCGGTGCTAAGACTGTACTCGGGGGTGAGGGTAAGTCGGGCACGGTGCCACAAAAAGTCTTGGTTTATTGCCTATTCTGGGTGTCGCCCGACTTTTTTCCTCATACAAAAAAATTGGTGCAAAACGCGTTTGTATGGGTAAAAACCCTAGTTACTTTATATGGGTGTCGCCCGACTTAACGCACCCCCCGAGTACAAGTACTCGTACTAGCGTAGCAGCAGTGCTAAGCGAGGAAGTAGCTGTAAAGAGTATCCCTTAAAACCGCTGAGAAATTTAGCCTAGTCTGAAATGGTAAACACTAGTCTATTTAATCCATCGGGATTAAGTTTACGCAGACCCTCTATTTCTGTCATGGCCATGCTGTGCTTTACGAACTTTGCGATATTCTGAGCACGACAACATTGGCATGCCACAAAGTTCCTCCTGTCACAATTACTCAGATAGGCTAGCGCTCAATATTTTAAACAGGGGTGATTTTTCCGCGGCTTTAAGGGATACAGATCCTATTCTGCCCTAGCTATCGCTGATCACCGCGTTGGTGCAACGCTAAAAGTGCGTGAACGAGAGAACAGGCAAAGGGATACTGTTCGATGCGCAGCTCCAGAGTGCACCTCTACTAGTCGGTGCAGTACGTACTATGCTCCGCTTCACCCCACCTACGCTCAAACCACGGAGCTTTGGCGAGTGCAGTACTGTACAGTACTCGAGTAGAGTCGAAGGGAGAAAAAAAAAAAAAAGAGGTCCCACCATCGGTTTTATAGAAGCATGATATATTACACTTTAGGTAAGACTTTGCCCATAAAGGTGCCTCGAGATTCCAAAAACCAACGGCTTGTCGAAACCGACAAATAAAGTTATTCCAGATATCTTTTACAACAAGTGGATTGGGTTAAATCATGGCCTGGCGGGTGTGTCTGAGACGGGGGGGGACCATTTCTTTCAACTTTGCGAAAATTCTCAGGACCTTGGGAAATCACAGTCTCAAAGCGGTAATAAAGCACCGGTAGAGTTGGGAATCGGTTCTGGTTGAATTGATTGATTGATTGATGGACAACATTTTGCGATCTTCTGCAGCCACTTTTTATTTTTAATTTCATTTCTCGGCCTTTCTCATGGAACTGGTAGTGTAGCGGTACGGCAATGCTACCGTATTGCACCGAGTTGTCTTCAGCCGCATGGGATGGATCCCCAGCACAAGGGGAAAATCTGACCATGGGCTCTGCTAAAAATATTCCTCACGTGACCGACCTCTGCGTTTTTGGTATGATATGATAGGATCATATTTTTCATCCTATTATTTCTCGAGGGGAGGCTGGGTTACGCTTTTGGGGTGTCATGGTTTTGTGACGCCCTTCCCCCTCCCCCCCCCCGCGGGTTTCCCGGGATCTGGCGTGATGAATGGGGATGGTGGGGAGGGGAGGGGAGGGATAAATAGCGGTAGTGGGTTTTTGTACAGTATTCGTTGGGCTGGGGCTGGGACGGGATCGAAGAGTTTTTGTGGAGGGACAAGTGAAGCTTTAAAAGAAGGTGGTGATGGTCCTCGATGTATGGTTGCAGTGAGTTTCTTGCTTGAGAGGAGTTTTTTATGACCCGAGTACGAACGCTTCTTTAGCGTTTTTGTGGGGCTGGAAACGAAGGGACAAAGGGGAAGGGACGGGAGAAATTGACGGTATCATCCTTCACTGTTTAAAAGGGGTTGGATCAATCTATTTACTGTACGAGTGCGGTATCCGTTGATTCATTCATTCTTAGGATCCCTTCTCCTCCTCCGTTGTTGTTGTTATCATACTCTTCCCAGCTTCTAGCGCTTGGTTGGGTTTCTCGGTTCGAGCCTCCCCCAAGAAGAGAAGAGAAGAGGCAATCACCGGACCGCAGTGCACTGTGGTACGGGCACAAGTATCATACTCGAGCACACTCGTCCATGTGCCGTACCGTATCAGACCGTACTGTGTCTCCCTTCCCAGCGGCCCCGGTTGTCCTGCGCAACCGTCGATCCTCCATAGTTCGAGCTGGATGCCCTCTCGCATAAACAACCGAGTTACAAGAGTTAAAAGATTTCTGACAGGTGAGCTCTCTCAAAATCCCTCTCCCTCTCTCCCCATTCTCTTTACCACTCTCCACTCTCCACTCTCCACTCTCCTCCTCCTCCTCCTCCTCCTCCTCCTCCTCCTCCTCCTCCTC
>PYWC01000011.1:131330-146704 GCA_003182015.1 Tuber magnatum | reverse complement strand
AAACTGGAAGAACCCCCTACATCAGGCGTTATTAGGGGAAAAAAAAAAGAAAAGAAAAGAAAAGAAAAAAGGGGAGAATACCCACAATCCCTGGGCTATAAACGAAAAGGGGGGGTTGCGCGGTCCACAAAATGTCGAACCTTCAACGAAACTTTTCTTTCCAGGCGCACGACGAAAACCCGGCCTACCATCCTCTCGATTCCTCTGGCGACTCTCCCCAGCAAGGACCGATGGCTCAGGATTCGCAGCCATTAACTGGCGACAATCTAGCGAGGCTGGGCGACAGTGGCAGCCCGCTCAGCGAAGGGCACCCTGCGAATTCCACCGATAGAACTCCCCATCGAGTGCCTTCGACCTCCGAGGTTTCGGCCCTGAGCACTCGGGACGAAGGAAATAGGCATGGCGTGGAAGATGGGAATAAGTACTCGGGAGTGTCACTGAATCACGGCCAACAATCCACTTCTCAGAGACCGTTGCCGGCGATTGCTGCCGAAGGGGAAGGGGAAGGATCCGCGAACAATGGAGGTGAGAATAACGTTGAAACCAATGATGCCGCGTTGCTCCATCCCAAACCCTCTGAGAATAACCCCCGATTAACACCTGCTGGCGGGTACCGAGAAGACGAGAGGTACTGGGGCCCGGAATTAGGATACGCGCAAGGTAACCGCCGATCGGGCTACTTTGCGGGAGAAGGGGATCAGTACGACGGTTTGAATTCATCGCAGCGGGGTTTGGTGACACCTGGATCTGCATCATCACCATTATATCCGCCATCAGCTTCTTCCCCCACTTCCCAGGCACCGCTGGTGGGCGGAACCTCGGCTCCCGCGCCTCCAGCGCATGGACTCGGCACTTTGGAGAATAGGTCCAGCGATAGGGTGTTGTCGACCCCTGTAGGTGGTCACTATACAGATAATCCATACAACCGCTATTCGACCACGTGGGATCCGGTGTTAAGCTCAACGCAGGTACAGGTCGACGGCAACGCTGATGTATTGAGCGACGAGGAGGAGGAGGTGCATCGGCGTGGAGCCGCTGGAGCTGCAGCAACGGGTGCTGCAGGTGGAGGTGTGTTGGCGGCTTTAGGTTCCAGGGTTGGCCGACCAGCTCCCAGCAATGTCTTTGGTGGCGCTGCTGGCGCTGGGGGTGGGGGAAGCGGAGTCGCCGATAGGGGCGGCCTATTGGGAGGGAGCGATGGGGGGTCGGCAAACCCTAATGGTAATGGTAGGGCCGAGATCTTGACTCTTCCCCGGAAAGACAAGCACAATCGTCAGTACTAATGGGGAGTGGTAATGATGCAGAGAAGGTCCCACAATCCGAATGGCTACGATCGCAGACGAAATCGAAGAAAAAGCTCCGATGGATCATTGGCGTCGTACTGATAATCTTCATCCTCGGCGCGGCGGGAGGTATATCTGCGGGGGTAGTCTTGTCCAAGAAGAGCTCGGGGGGCTCCTCGGGGTCTACGCAGGAAGCCAATGGGGGTGGAGGGTCTGGGCTTTCCGGAGAGGAGGACACGAAGCAGAATGGCGATTTGAACAAGGACTCGGCGGAAATCAAAGCCCTCATGTCAAACGTCAGGTTCAAGAAGGTCTTCCATGGGATGGACTACACTCCTCTCGGCGCGGTCTACCCTGACTGTACCTCTCCTCTGTGGTCTGTTTTGAAATCATCCGATTATGCTAACGTGCTTTAGGTATTGTAAACCCCCCAACTCAGAACAACATCACCCGCGATATCGCCGTCATGTCCCAGTTGACCGACAAACTCCGTCTCTACGGCACCGACTGCAATCAGACAGAAATGGTCCTCCACGCGATAGACATGCTAAAAGTTGACATGAAAATTTGGCTCGGCGTTTGGCTGGACAAGAACACAACAACCAACACCCGTCAACTCGGCCACCTCTACAAACTCCTGGACACCTACCATTCGGACCGTTTCGAAGGTATTGCCGTAGGCAACGAGGTCCTCTTCCGAAAAGAACTCTCCGAAACCGAGCTATTTGGAATTATAGACGACGTACGGCACAACCTCACATCGTTGAATATAAAACTCCCGGTGGGGACTTCAGACCTCGGATCGAACTGGAAGTCGACAATGGTATCCAGCGTCGACGTGCTCATGGCGAACGTGCACCCGTTCTTTGCCGGCGTGGTTGTGGAGAAAGCTGCGAACTGGACCTATAATTTCTTCCAGGACAACGATGTGATCCTAACGACAAACCTCGCCACAAAACCCCGTGTCATGATCAGTGAGGTTGGGTGGCCCAGCGGCGGTGGTAACGATTCCGGAAGTGTCGCGGGTATTTCCGAAATGAATAGGTTTATGAAGGACTTTTTGTGTGTGGAAAATAGTCGGGGGACGGAGTATTTTTGGTATGATATGTTTTTCGGTGTCTTTGCGTGAATGGGGCTAACATGGGGATATAGGTTCTCTGCCTTTGACGAGCCCTGGAAAGTGCGATACAACGAACCGGAACTCGGCAAAGAGTGGGAAGATAAGTGGGGGCTCATGGACGTGAACCGGAATTTGAAGGATGGGTTGGTGATTCCGGATTGCAAGTAGCCCACTTTTCTCCTCCTCCTCTACCTCCTCACTATCATAATATTTGACTTGTTTTGGTTTGATTACTTTTGGGGTGGATGGGTGGGGTCTGGACGGATGGCTTGGAAGCTTACCATGCCGAAGACGCTTGTTTTTCATCAACGCATTATTCTCGATTATTGCCCGGCGTTTTTGACCGTTTTTTGATTCTGGGAAACTTTTTTTTCTTTCGAACAATGGTGTTTTATTTCACACCGCCCTCTATCCTTTAACTTTCATTAGTAGGAATTCTTTCTTTGGGACTCGCTGAGAGGTCTGATTTCTGTTTCGATCTTGGTAAAGAGCGATAAATCTCTAATATCTTTCTCTCCTTTTCTAAAAATGTATGGGGGGTGTGCTTCTTGTTTTCAGTGCTGATTTCTACCAATCTGTCTGTCTATTGGGGATGCATGTACTCTAATGAGAAGATTTAAATATTATTGTCCAGAATTTTTTGTTTATCATACAAAAGTCTCGGGTTAACTCACCAATTTAGAGCTTGGAGCATAGTTACCGTATGCATCACACATACTCACTCGAAAGGGTATTAGCAGCTGGCAGTAAGGTCGTTTGGTATCATAACGCGCTAGAGGCCAAACATCAAAATTCCGGGTTTTCGAGCCATTGTATCTCCGCAGATATCTTGAGACCCGGCTTAAAGAGAAAAAAAAAAGGGAGCATAGAAAGTCTCAAGTATAATATGCATTTATTCCGTGTTTTTATTTGGAGTCTTTGTGGAGCTGTGAGCAACCGAACTGGGCAAGGTCTGTCGCAGTGCATCTTTCCCGTAACGAAGCCCCGGTCTTGGTAGGTACCTTGATGGAAAGAATATTCCACGCTTCACTAAGAGGATGGAAGGAAAAAATAACTACAGACTCTTTTATATCGGCACTATTGCAGCAAGTTGCTTTTTTCTTTTTTCTTTTCTTTTCTATGCTGTCAAGTTACCAAGCGACCACTATTGTTCGCATTTTATCGATATATCTATCACACCCTCCAACTCACCGGGCAAGTTAAAGTACTAGGACAGAAGTTTTGGCGCAATCGCGCGAGTGCAACACAACTGATTACAACCCCACCTCCCCTGCACCCCATCATCCCTTACCATGTCAAGTTATACCACTGGGCACTTGTCAGACTTTGAGAAGGGGCAAGTAAACTGCTCTTAGAAGCCAAAAATTTTCTTATTTCAAGATTAGGAAACAATTAAACTGCTCTCCCTCTACTCTTGGAATTTTTTTTTCTTCTCAGATACCAAAAGAGGGGCACAGAAAAAAACCTCCCTATACCTGGCAGACCTAAACAGCTTAACAATTGCACTCAGCACCACCTTGCCAGAGAGTCCGAAAAGGTATTCCATCAAACCTTTACAGAATTGTACAACAATATTGCCACTCAAGTCTCAGTCAAAACAGTCAAGTACTCTTTGGCCTCCATGAATATCAAGAAGTGGAGAGCAAGGAAGAGAGCTATTCTTGAGAATAAGGATGTTGTTAAGAGGTTAGCTTGGGCCCAAGAGTATAAAGAGTGGACAAAGCAGGACTTTGACAGAGTAATTTTCAGTGATGAATGCATGGTAGAAAAGTCTAAAGATTCTAGAGGAGTTTGGGTCTTCAGGATACCAGAGGAAAAGTGGGAAAAGTATTGTATTTATGTGGTATCAAAGAGGACTGGAATTAAGTTGATGGTATAGACATGTATTTGAGGGAGAAATAAGGGTTCTTTGATATCAAGTTTTGAGGAAAGTATAAATAGATGGGTATATATTGATATTTTGGAGAATGGTTTGATAGACACTTAACAAGAGGTGGAGGATACCATTGGAGATCCTATTTTTCAGCAGGATAATGCAAAAAATATATATTGTAGGAGATACTATGGCTTGGTTAGCAGAAAACAACATATAGATTATGAAATGGCCTCCCAATTCCCCTGATATCAATCCTATTGAACACTATTAGAAGAGACTTAAGAAAACAATATATAAGAGATTTCCTAATATTCATAAGACTAAAGGTGGTTTAGATACTGTTAGAAGATGTCTGGTAGAAGCTCTAAATGAGGTTTGGATGAGAGGTATTGAGGGGGACTTCTTGGAAAAGTTATGGGAGTCTATACCTAGAAGGGTAGCTGCAATTTTTAATTTAAAGAGATGGTATACCAAAGATTGGTTTTTTTTAAAAAAAATATCTTTTACTTTTAATCTATCTTGACTATCTATATTTCCTGTCTTTTAAGTTTTAGTTAGTTTGAGCTATTGGTCGTTGTGGGGGGTTGAATATGAATTGTGTGTTCTCCTGTTGTATGGACGAGCCAAAACTTCTATCCCCGTACTTTATCATATTATGGTATAATATATTGTCTCCTTAAAGTATCGCAAAGCCCCACCCACCCACAATTCAGCATGTGTGGGGAAACCACCCCCACATGCCTTGGTCCCACTCTCTTCACTTCCAATCCGAATGTTGAGATGTGCGGGTTACTGGGTTCTGTAGTGGTGCGGTAAGCTTGCTGTCATAGGAGGTGAGGGGGGTATGCGTAACAGGGACTTTGGGTTGGCATAAGGGGTATGAATATGTTCCCCGGAAAAGGTTTTGATAGGGCGGGTTTGGGGTATAAGCACTGTTATTGACTTTTATAGTTATCATATAACAAGGTACCCAATCCTGCGGATTTTGCTCGTATATCCCTGTGATACCGCGAATGGGTTACCAAGTATCATTACTTGTGGGGATTATCAGATAAGAATGGGTAGATAGATATATACAAATGGGCAACAACGAAAGAAAATTGTTAATAATTTTTTTTTTCTTTCCCTTACTAAAGTTTCAACCCCTGTGTATGGTATAACTGATAACTACTGTACGTATTGGGTATGATACTGGGTCGGTATAGTATAAGACGTTAAGTGTGTGGGTTTTCCCGCAGCATAAAGTCTGGAGAAGAAATGTCAGCCAATGTATGGTTAGCATGACGGGTCGCGGAACGGTGCTCGGAGGTTGAAACCCGTTGTACATGTATTGGTTTCTTCTCTCTATTGGCGGATGGCTTTGTTCTGGTTTCGATGCTGTAACTTCTGCTTTAACCTTCAAGATATCATACAGTATATAAGGAAATGATGCATCGATGGATTATATAGTTGTGACTTTTATCAGCAGGCTCCTTGAGAGAAAAGAAGTGTTTACTTTATTAACTTATCCCTAATAACATCCTTAATGATATTGCTATGGAAACCACTAGGCAGTTGCGCAATAGTAGGCCTGGTCAAAAGTTGTGGGAGAGGAAGCGTTGTGGATGAGGGTGGTGTTGAAGGAGGAGGAAACCAAGATATCATATCTGAATATGTGAGCAGTTTTACGCAGTGTTGATTTATCTGAGATCTTGGGATGGTCACGCGAAGGAGCAGCACTATTGTTACTGCTCAAGAAAAGGCAATCCATTTTTTGTTTTTATCCGATCATCCCTATGTATACCCGATAATCTATAGCATTGGAAGGACTTGTGATCAAAAAGTTGTAGCCTTGGAGACCATATCCCATGATACCTGCACGATGAAGGGGCCCTCATCTTTGCACTCTGCATGTTAGCCAGTTCCCCTATTGAGCAGGGGGGGGGGTGTGGATCGCTTTGTAGGCAGGTTTTTGTCCTTGTATCATACTCAATGCAAAAAGCTTTAGAGGATAATAAAGCGTTTGGGTTGGGGTTAGAGAGGGGATGTATGGTATAACATACAAACCATGCTGTCAAGAATATCTACCATTCCGCCCTTCCGGATTGTTGTTCCCCTCCGTGTGTTGCGGGTCAATAGGGGATCTCTGACTTCTGTTCTCCCCGGGATGTTCTTGGATAATTGATTCACTTCCCGGTCCAGTTTGAGTGGTTTACTGGCGCCTAGGTTCTGAAGAGGGTGTGAGAATATGGATTACAATTACCAGGCGGTTGGATACGGTGGCCGGTGGTGGGTGGTTTTTTTTTCCGTGCGCGTAAAGTGGGTTTAACCCCCGAGCGACAAGCCGGGTATGATAGGGCATCTCAACCCGTACCAATTTGACTGGTGGTTATCGGATTTCCGGCGCCAATCTACCTAGTTGCGTAATCACCAATAGGGGCCCTGTCGGCCATTTTTATGGAGAGATGTAGTAAGCTAGCTAGCCAGAATTTGGGGGATTCATTCTAAACGTTTATGAGAAGACATCTCATATACTAAGATACCTCTCTCACTGTTTCTACGGTCAGGTACTGTACAGTACATCGCACCTTTATTATATGATATACTCCCGCACTTCCCACTACCCCTAGTATCATACCTCTATAGAAAACGGTCGCAAACAGAAATTGCTTATAATATATAATAGTTTGAGGCATCACGGGGACCCAGATATTTGCAACGTTATGGTGAGGTTGGACGCTCTAAATATGCCGCTGTATCCTGACCCAGTTAACTTGCCACCACCTTGGTGATAACACCTGGTGTGTGGAAGAGAGAGGAAAGGAACTTGATGTATTTCCTAGCTACGTAGGTTGCTATCTAAAGGGAATACATGACTGCGAACGCTTACCCACACACAACCCTCCATACCCTAACACATGAGGATAACCCCAGTACCACATACCAACACTTGGCAGTACGATACCTCGCTTTTATGCACTTTTGAGTGGGGTGCAGGGTAATCTGGAGAGCTAGATCTGTCGTTGTTCTCGTAAAACACCGGTAAACATCTACTTAGAAGTGTGGCGCGGGAATGCCGCTGCTGGACGACCGGGGGGGATGCGCGGTTCCTGCTGGGTGGTTGTCCGGGGTATGATAAGTGCTATATCTTACCCGCAGACACTGGTCGTGGAGTGGAGTGGAGTGGAGTAGGGGGCGCAAAAGATTGGTTGTCGGGTGGGATCGACTCTGGGATGTGCGGTGCAGGGTTCTACGGGAGTCATATGCAGGGACTTTTTGGGCTATCATATTATATTATACGGTACGATGGCTGGGACACTTGGCGGACAAAAGAGCGAATTCTCCAAAGTAGGGTATATACCGAGAGAATACCTGCCACTGACCCTTGTTTTTCACCCGCCTGTTTTCTTCGTATCATACCTCGCTGAAGAGTGTGTCGTATTCGCCAAGGGTGATGCGGCTGCTTGGGAGTATGACATGGTGAGTGAGATCGCATGCAGAGCAACTTCTTGTATCCCGCGATCGTACAGACTAGCTTGTGCCGGGAAGGTACAAGTAAGGATCGAGTATAGTACCACCAAAACGCCTGGAGTTCCCAACCGACTTAGCCCTCCACGGCCATAGGTATGAAGAAAAGCACAATAGACCTTACCGGGAGGGGCAACTCTAGCATCCTAGTGTGGGGTTCAACCATTCCTGTTCTTACTATACAACTCCGGCAGCCCCAATTGCACTACGACATATCGTCCTCGAGCTCTCGAGTAATGTATTGGATTGGGAAGGTTAATGATAGCATAGTATCTCGGATATTCCCATTTTTGTGCTGAATTCGGGGTCTTGGTTTTGGCGAAAATTCCGCAGTGAGGATTTGGGAATCAACCAGATACAAAATGATTTATTTCTGCGTCTGACCCTCTTCCCCGTCCAATACGTTACCGTACGGTATCGGTAGTTAGTGAAACTTTGCAATCTTGTGGCAACCAGTGTCTACTAACTTAGCAGGGAGCAGTTGGTGAGATTGGCCCTCGTTCCTATTTTCAGCCCGGCAGTGTGCCAGGCTAGTTGCTTGACTCGCTGGCCTATCCTTATCAACTCTAGCTTAAGGCACTTGACTACAAGTATGACTTCATTCACCCAAGTTACGTCCCAACTTCAGCACTTGTGAGATGACATCTTCAATTGCTTCTATTTACCTCACCTTAGCCGCGCTACTTACGGGCCTTGTTCTGATGTTCAGAAGGTTTTATCAGATTTGAGATTCGGGAGCGTATTGAACCGGGAAGTGTGTCAGGTGTAGGAGTGAATCCCTCGAAATGCGAATCTTGTTCGAATCCTCGCGGCCGAAAAAGAAAAAAAAATAGGGCATCCGAATTCGACTGGAAGAAGGACGCATCTAATATATTGCGTTATCAGGATCTACTGCTCTTCTGGATTTTCGCTTCCTTGTACCTTATCGGGCGTTGATTGAGACCTCCGGATTTCCACTCACTGCAGCGGTCTAACTGATTCACTGCCCCGATTTACCCCGCTTCCCGGCCCACCGCGCTACGGCGGGTGAATGGTGGGTAAGCTTTGTATAGGGGGATGGTATGGGTAAATGGGGCCGATCGAGGTATTTCTTGCATAAATTTGCGGAACTGGAGACAATAAGCATTTTACAATATTCTGAGGTAACTTGAATTCAGACGCGGTCTCCGGCCACACTGCTGAGGCACAAATTTGGTGGAAAAGGGAAGCCGAGCGATGTGATGGCGTATCCCACAGTCGGCGAGCCATTGGGTACTTACACTATTTTCTCACTAACTATAGTGACACTATGTTATGCTTAGTGCTGTTGGAGATACAGCTTTGCAGGATTCCCACTAGATGATACAAATGTCCTCCACCAACTCCGGGAGAAATGCACCAAGACTAAGGGTCCTCAAAGCTTTGATGGGATTGACAATCCATTCCAATTCTCGTTAGAGTAGATACCTCCTAACTACAAACAGCATGTGACTTATGGTTTCGATCTCTAACATGTCCGAAATCCTTTTGTGGGTATGATACGATATGGCAAAGTGCTCAAAGCTCGTTGATGGATGGTCCATGCTATTGGCCGTTCGATTGAAGGAAAACGAACCCATCCCGAGCCAAACCTTATCCAAGGTTCGAGGACCCCCCCAATTTTGAATGGAATACACGGAGCAGCTTACTAAGAAAAAAAGAAAAAAAAAAGGCTAAAAAATGAGAACCGAACACCTATTGATCAATTCCCCGGCTCAAACCGCTTCAGCCCATCCCCTAGTTCCCTAAGACGCCCGTCCAACTTAGAGAGCTTCTCCGGAAGCTCGGTCGGAGTGATGACCTGGGTGGTAGTGACTGTTTTTGCAGGAAGCCTTGAACCGACGGTGGTTGTTTTCGTCACATCAACGGTGAGGGTAACCGGAACATAGACCGTTCTGCATGGCGGGTTTCTCGGATATTTTGTGATCGTGACGGTGACCGTCTGCGTTACGGTTACCTCGGCCACCTTCCGCGCCGGGGGTTTTGTGGCCACATGTTTGCGAGTAGGGGGCTCCCGGGACTCTGGTCGAGGATGCGTGATGCTCGGCGGAGGAGCCCCCTTAGTGTAGCCCCGAGGAAGGGGCTCGCGATAGGGCCCATCATAGGGCCCATGATAGGGCTCACGATAGGACTGTTTGTATCTAGGGGATTCTCTAAGATCATCGTAGCCATCAGGAGAGGGCTTCCTCGTCGGTCCAATGGAAGGATCCATGGAATCTGGTTGAGCCACCTGTATTGACCCTCCCTTTCCCACCCTCCTTTTGAATGACTCGGCTCCACCATATCCAGTCTGTGGCGGGGTTCTCAAGGAACGTTTCTTTACTCTCATGCCCTAGGAACATATCAACCATATCCCGATAGGCAATGAAAGCAACATGAAAAAAAAAAATACCTCTGGAAAAACCAAATCGCCAATCTCTTCCCCAGGAAGGTGGATATTCACGCAGCCACTTCTGGCCCTTTGCCCACAAGGGTCCACAAACACATTTCCGTTCCCTCCGTAATTATTATAGGAGGATTCGTCATATACGGCACCACTGTCAGACGATTTAGGGTCCATGGGAGGCTCTGCCCAGTAATTGTTGCAGACCGAGTTCTCAAGTTGCTGGCATGTCGGTGTGAACTCATCGATGAGTTCCACACGAATTTCCTGCGCCAAAGGACCTTGGCGGGGTTCTGGCTTTAGAAAAGGGACCGGGCGCGCTATGCGCTCCTCTCCTTCACATGGTGGGAATGGTGAAGGATCCTCGAAGTTGCACGGTTGGCCATAATCGACCGTCAAAGCCTGTTCAAAGGAGGGGGGATAGGGGTAGCCATAAAGCTCTTGAGCCTCTCTCTCCAGGGGAACGGCGAGTGCTGAAGCAGAAAACATGATGGCTGGCAGCAGCACCAGCGAGACTCGAGCTCGAACTCCGTATCGGTCGTGATAGGACATTTGGGGAAATGCAACTCTCTTAAGCTCCTGGTGTGCTGGTTTGTTGCAACAGACGGCGCCTTGTGCAAAGATATAGAACTCCTGGTCCATCAAATTCCATAGATCTGTCGATGCGAATGATGATTGGACATCGCTAATTCTAGGCTAAAACAGTATCGAAATTTATTCAGAGCGAATCGGGGTCCTTGGCTCCTAGGAATTGTTGATTTACATAATCTATACATGGTTTGAGCTCTTTTGAGTTGATATTTGAACCAAGACCCTTTCGGGCATGACTCGCCGGTTATCTAGACGGGAAAATATAGGCTGGTAGTTAAGGTACCGAGTACTATCGAGTACGGAGGAATGCAAATGAACCAGCTCTTTTCCGCTCGGGCTAGGTACGATACCTCCGAGGGAGGTGGTGGCGCTCGCATCCTATAGTGCTCGGCACCCTATCAGTTAGTCTAAGCACAATCGACGGCCAATGACTTCCGGTGCCGCTCCCAGAAACCCGTACGATATCGATAGTCCAAGTTCCACAATTAACACCACCCTTGCGCCATGAACGACCCCCAATACGTTACCATTACCCATCCCGCACCCTCGCTGCCCCTGACCACAAAACCAAGTATACAAATAAACCCCTCCTCACTCACCCCCCCTACTGCAGCCAGCTATCCTTTCCCCATATACACGAAAAATGGTCCTCACTCAGCCCGCACTTCTCTGCACACTGCTAATCTGCGCGGTAGCGTCTGTTGCGCTGCCACTGGACATAGGACTCGACCTGAAGGGTATGAGCAACAAGCTCCGCTCCGGCTCCGCCGCGATCGCGAACACGTACCAGCCGTTTGACATGCAGAGGGAGCGAATCGTGAAGCACAACGGAAACATTGTGTATCTCGAATCCGAGCCGGGGCCCGAGCCCGAGCCCGAGCCCGAGGACTCCGATGAAGGACTGGATTCGGAGCCTATCCCTCTGGAAGAACTAGGTATGTAACTAGCTAGCAAGATCGTGTGCCGGAAGGTAGCGTAACTAACGCAACGGGTGGTAGGGGACAATTGAAGAAGCCGAAGGGCATGGCGGGGTGGGCTAAGAATCCGAAAACGAATGGTTAGTTTGGTTGAGTGGTATTAGCAGTGAGGCACCGGGGGATGTTGCTATATATTATCAAAACTGTTGAGCTGCTCGGGCGTAGCGTTAAAGCTATAAGTGTGGAATGCCGGGGAGAGCGATAGGTCTTTGGCTTCAATAGCTAAAGCACTATCCATGGCTTGATAATCTCAATGTGAATTTATATAGTTTAACGTGTCGCAAAGTGTGGTATTCTCTGGGAGCCCCTCACGTATGTTCAGAGTCTATCCAGAGATAGCATTATTCACTAGCTTTGGCTTTAGGTACATCTGTGCTATGCGCCGGAGGGAAAGCGACAAATAATTCCACGCTAAAGCATCACCCCTCAACCACCAAACATATTAGGAACACAATAGTGACCTACCATGCCGATACCACGAGATATATTTCCTATAAACGAAACTTTTCCTACGACGCGACCATGATACGTGGGAGCACGCTAAATGGAATGAAATTAACCAGCAGCGAGCGCACCACCGCCGACATTGGGTGAAACTCCCACCGTCACCAGGCAATCCCCAAGTGTTCAGCTCAATACACCGGAATTCCAGAAATAAACAAATCACATCTTGGAACAGGCTGCGGTCACCTATGATCTAGCTCATAAGAAGTCTAGCTTTTTAGATAATCCAATGCTCCCCAACTCGCCTTTTAAATGTGCGGTGAGCCTTACTTCCAAGGTACGGTTCTCTTGGCTCCGTGTGAGGAAATTGGCACCCGTTTATCCCTTCTACAGGCCTACAGCAGCTATCCCAAAATCGGTGCCAACCCCTAGGGCAGAGAGGCTAGTAGCTTACACATTAGGAATAGTAGGGGGGTGGGAATCCTGTTATTAGAAGGCTGGTCGAAAGAGGTTACGGACGAGATAGACATAGTTTCATCTAATAGCACACCACGCTCAATAGTGTAGGCTCGTTTGCGTAGGGTGGAACTATGGCCTTTATGTCCCTCCTGACGACACTCGCCCTTCCGACGCACTCTAGTAGGATAAAGGAGATGAGATGAGACATGTTTTAGCCTTCCAGGAATGAGCCAATGATGACATATTAGTTTTTCTTCTTCTTCGGGTAGGGCTAGACTTGATATCATCATACTATATACTCGTACCTTAGCAGAGGTAAGGTGTATTAATGATTCAAGCCTCCTGGCTCTTTATAGACCCTCCATCGAAGGATTCCGAGAAGTTATCGTGGCAATTAAAGACGGCATTCAGAAAGCCAAACAACTCTCGATCCCAAGGTTTTAAAAACTAGTATTGACATAAAAAGACTGGTGCCGAAACAACCCACACGCCGTAGATCCCGGCACAAAAGTAATATAATAAGTATACTAGCTCCAGGTCAGGGATAGGGTGCCGAGTGTGATAGGGTAGTGAGTGCCGGACTACCACTCACCCAGGATTCCTAAGATATGATGCCTCACCAGAATAGAAGGTTCCTTCATTTGCACCACATTTCGCTATCCTATCGTGCTCAACGCCCCTATCAGCCCCTTTACGTCACACAGAAAAAGTAGAGATCGTGAAGTTGACATCAGGCCCGAGTTCGAAAGTGTTGAACCAAATTGATTCGGGAAATACCGACTGGTAACTCTAGCTTAGCAGGTCAATAGGAAAAAGTGGAAATGTTAAAAGGCGAGAAATGGTCCTCCTCCTTATTCGATGCGATACCCCACAGGAGTTCTAGAGGAGAGCTGGGGCCCCTCCGCGCTACCATCCTTACTCACAGAGACTTTGTCCAGAGGGTAGGTGCTAGAGAAAGGACTTTTGAGGGGGGACAACCCGGTCAATCCGAACTGGGAATATGTACGGAATTTGCCCTCTAGAATTCAGGGAATAGGAATACGGAGGGAATGACTTGGATAGGACGTGGTGAAGAGTGGCCCAGAAGGTATTCCGTATTTCACCACCGGGGTTCGAATAATGCGGCACATCACGATACCATACACCGCTAATACGATACCGCAAATTACAGCTTTAGGGTACAATACCGAAAAAAGGTATTTTGCGGGAAATTATTCGATGGTCGGTGATTATGTGTCCTTTGATATCCAACGCCAGGCTTGCTGTGTAATACGCGAGTAGACCGTTGTTGACCCGATGCCTCTCTCCTACCTTCCCCTTTCCCGGTCCTACAGCCCCCTTATCCTTTGCCTTCATCCCTTGCCCCACCTCCCCAAGTCTTCTTCGCGTACTTTTAGTACCACAACTGTCACTAGCCCGGCTAGCAGAGTCCGGTATAGTGTGCTATGTAAACCAACCACCTGAACTCCATTCGCAATCGAGTGAGATGCCATGATGCTCTGAAACTTCTGACGTCCCAGCTCGGTTAACCTAGAGGAGGTTAGGCAGCTAGAGGAAAGTGGGGTTTCCGTCAGTATTCGCCTTGCTAATGATTTAACATATATTTGGAGACTTTCGTTGGGTCCACGGATATCTGTATGATGCGAAGCGTTTACAACGAGTACAGTACCAAGCCCCTTGTAGCGTGTAATGCCTCTATCCGTAAAGGTAAAGGGTTGCCAATGAATAAGGAAAATGGGGGCTCGAAGACGGGTAGTTTGATTCTTTTTTTATTTATCTAATGAATATCGGTTCGATGGTACCTCACGATAAATTTGCTTCACTCCCCTCATCAATATTTCTACAGCAACCACCTACGACTCCAGTATCACTCCTTCCGTAATTGAGCCTCACGGGAATCTGAATCGCCTGATAGAGTCATGGAGGCATATCGGATGAACGTTGCTCACGCTTCTACCGAATATGGGAGACCCGAGAGCAGAGGGAGCGAATACCACAGGCGGGAGAACAGCTTGTGCGGAAATTAATGAAATCATTTGAATTACTTTCTGTTTTGCTCGAGAAATATCGCAGTAAAGCGATGTGGCGTGATAGAAGAAAAACAAAGAAAACCCAACACCAAGAATTGAACATGGGATTCTCAAAACTCATTTTCCCCGCAAATAGGGGAATTACAGGATCCAACGGGTTTTGCATGTATTTTGAATTCCTCGAATCATATTTGAATGATGGTCGTGAAGCCCAGATCCGGCAGCACCCCATGCCAAAAACCTGGAGAAGCTACCATATGCCCCCCCCGCCCCCCCCTCCGAAACGGGGAAAACACGCCAACAACTTATCATCGTGCTGCCAAAGTTCTCCGAGTGACGATACATGATGAAACTAAACCCCAACTCAAAATATGCGAACTCTGGGGCGCTGTCTGGCTACCGGAAGGTAGTTATGCTTACATAGGCGAAGACATCCCGAGTAGTTTGAATAAAAAGTTTTTTAAAAAAAAAAAAATATGCGAACTTGTTGGGTGAGAATGATGGTAGAATTCCCTCCGAACCACAGAAACCATCCCCCTCGGTAGATGAGGGTCATCTACCACGGAGCGCGATCCCCCAATTGCTCCGTAAGCCACCCACATCTGGACCCGCCCCCCTCCCCCCAAAAAAATCGGTGGGGTCCGACGTAAATTTCATCATCGCCAGTCATGTGACTGCCAACCCTACTT
>PYWC01000011.1:104011-129599 GCA_003182015.1 Tuber magnatum | reverse complement strand
AAAAAAAAAAAAGTACTGGTAGGGCTCGCTAGTTCTCGGGCCGGGGAGAGGTGGTACGGGCGCCGGGGCACCGAGAGGGGCCGTGCAGGGTGGTATGATATGATACAGAGCGGGGCACCGATTGCGCGGTTGGAATTTCTATTTCTCTGTCATAGCAATGATCAATCTTTGGGTAGGGGCACGCTGTAAGGAGTTTTTTTTTTTATTATCGAATTTGTTTCTGTTGTAAATATCTTACTATTATCGCACTTTACGCCATCGTATGGTACCCGCAGCTTCACGGAAAGTCCTTTTGGACGATGAGGCAAAGTTTTTATCGGCCTTGGAGTTGCTTCCATACTCGAGTGCCCAAGGGATGAGGGATAGGGCGACACAACGGTCATTATATCATACCCCCCCACTCAACTCCGTACAATCATTGGCTCCGGGAGGACGATCCTGTCTCATATCGAGTCCACTTCCCCTTTCGTGTGATTGAGTTTTTTTCCCGACCAAGAGGCTAAATGGTTAGGTCGTAGGACCATTTTGATTCGGAGTCATTTTTGTGAGTCTTGTAAAAAGAAATTCGCACTTTTATAGTCCCTAGATTCGACGCGGGTGATCGATCTACTATTAAACTGGGCGTTGTATGATATCTGGCGGCTTTCAGCCGCCTTCCCGTGTTAGTGCCCTTTTTTTTTTTTTTTTGATAGCCCGGATTCATGAGACTGGAAGGGTTGGTTGGTGCACTAATACTGCAGTTGGAGTTCAACTTTTTTGGTTATTGTATCATGCTGTAATTGTTGGCCGCAACGTACTGGTATCCTGGCAAGAGGTTTTGCACATACAAGGAGTGCATATAGAAGTCAGTATGTGCTCGGAAGGGAGCCTCACACAACTGGGTGTTTTTTTTCTTGGGTCTCCATCATAATTGTTCGTTTGCTTTTACTTGTGATGGCGCAAGTACGATGCCGGCACAGTACTCTACTGGGACGAATTTGGAGAAAACTCTGGAAACGGAGCTGGAATTGAGTAAGTACTGCATACGTGCACTGGATTACGGCATCCGGGTCTTATGTGCTTAAGTTTCTAGTGACAATTTTTCCAGCTAGAATTACCATGATTATTGGTGGTGAGATCGCGATTGCCTCTCCGAAAAAGCTCAAGAATGTGCCGCCAGGACCTGGGTAAACTATGGCAGTCGGGATTCCTCGCCCCTCTCCTAAACTATAAGCCTGTGTGGCCTTGAGGGGTCAGCTATCTCAATATCGCAGTTCATCCCATAAACGTAGGTAAGCATAAGCTTACTGCATTGGAAATTCGGAATGCAAGCACCGTGTACTAGTACAGGAATATAATTATTTGTTCGAAGAAATTTCGGTGAATGTATCTACGTTATCGTCTGATATGAGGAACCCCTATCCAGAACAGAACCCCACAATCCACAATTCCTTTTTATCTTTTTGCAAAAACGGATACCGGCGGAAACGAGACAAAAGAGAAGATAAACTTTATAATAGTAATCCATATATCCGTGTCAATCCTCGAAGCAAGAATAAACAAGACAAAACAAGCCAAAACATAAACAGAAAAGCCTGACGGGGGTGGTAAACCGGCCGGAGACAAGAGTAAAGAAGAAAAAAAACAAGCGCTATTCCAACCCCGTCATATCCCTCGTTCACTCGCAAAATCAGGATTCTTCTCGGCTCCCAACCTATCCGCATACGCCTCCCTAAAACACCACCCAGGGTGGAAAACGTTCAACACGAGCACTGCGACAATAACCATAACCCCCTCGAGCACAAAGAATAGCGTCTCGTTCTTGGTGAGGGCGCCATCCCACCCCTGCGCCATCTCAATAACCCTGTAAGTACTCCTGATGAAGATGAGGATAGTGGACAGCGAGAGCGCAATCAAGAACGCACGGAACTTTCTGGAGGAGCGGAGCTTCGCGTGTGTGGCGTCAAACTCTTGCGTGGCCGTCTTGACGCGGTAGGCGTACTCTGCGCAAAGCAACATGAAGAGGACCAGAGTGAAGACCTGGAAGCCCAGACCTGCAAGCATGATGTTGTTCCCGGGTGCCGGGTCTTTCTCGTCCTGCGAGAGGGTCGAGGCTATACCGCCGCCCGCTCCCTGTAGGCAGAGGGAGACGAAGTCGCAGGTCACGAAGATGTATGTATAAGCTTTTGGAGGGATGCGGGAAGTTTCGGCGCCGAAGACCATCACGCTAGGGTTATGGGTTAGCTTGGGCATTCACTAGAGTTCGGAGAGTTTGGGCAGACTAACATTCTAGAGAGACAGAGGTAGATTCCTGCGCATAGGAAGGCCGGGGCAAGGGTCAACGCGCAGATTTGCATAAGGAACTAGGACTATTAGCTATGCCCAAGCCATGAGTATGTTTGCTTGTGAACTCACAGGGTCCATTCCAAAGGGATCATTGTAAGCCCATATCCGCCCAGCATATCCGATGATTTCAGCTGTTCGGGCTGTTAGCCTCAACCCTTCACACGAGGGAGGCGCCGGGAGAGGGCATATAAAGGGAAAAACTTACTGAGGCAACCCAAGAACATTGAAACCATAAACCCCCATGTCTTGTACCTAATACCTTGACCAGTGTGCACAAGCAAAGACAGACCAAAGAGCGCAATCAGCAGACTGTTGAGGGCAAGTGAGGGCCGGTAATCCCAGAATGAGGATTCCAGAGGGCATATATCGAGATTGCAATCGATGCTGTTCCAGTAGGTCATATTATGACCTTCAATAAATTTTTCGGGCATTGTGGAAAGTGTTGTTGTCGGGGAGATTTGACTCGAAGGGTATTCCCTTCTTTTCGGTTCTGCGAGAGTGCTGGTGATAAAGGTGTGCTAGGATGATTGACTTTTCTTTTCTTTCTCCTCTCTTTTCGCCGACTTGGGGATGGGAGGCTATGATATATAATCCTCGAATTCGTATTCGGGCTACTCCTGCTTTCGTATCCAGCTGTGTTGTACCTGTATTGTACCGGTATCCTATCGTTCGGGCACCCTATGGGTACTTATATCGTCGGGGCCTGCATGGGAGGTGGGCCCATTTGCGTTATTCGAACACTGGATTCGACAGGGCCATCTCCTCCCTCCCCTACCGCTCAGCATCCTAATGGAATGCTTAATTCGAAGCGGTTTTGGGAGTATGTGGCGGAGCATTCATTACGCTCCAGGCAAGCGGTAACCGGAGCCCCGCGGCCCGATTCGGGGGAATTTCAGTGGGCGGAGATTCGCTTGTCGGGGACTTCTCAGGTCATAATTGAAGGCCTGTCAAAGCTATTACCGGAGCTTAACGGTTGGGGGAGGCTTTGGATTGGATCAGCAGCGAGATGGGGGGTATAGTTACATTACGCGGCCATACTCTGCTGCATGGCATTCACAAAAAGCCGGTGTTTGAAGGCTCTGTATAGAAGCAGGAGTAGGGTTCGTGGAACTTTGCACTGTGATCGGTATCATGGGTGGTGGTGGCTTGGCGCATGCTGTGTAGCCTACCAAAACAGTATCATACCGGTACTGTACTAGTACGGTACTGTATAAGTTATGCACTCTTACTATTGGCGGGTTGGTTGGAGTGGTTGTCATGACGCGAAGCCTTCGGGAACATTATTCCTCCGACCTGAGCCTCCTGCTCTCGCTTCCGCCGTTCAACGCTCCGAGTCTTCCCACCAAGACCATCACCAAGACCACCACCACCACCACCACCACCACGACAACCGCCACAACCACAACCACAACCAACCAGCAAAAGCGTGATCAGCCAGTCCAGTCCCGTCTCATCACACACAGCCCTTCACGAGAATGGCAGCGACATTTTCCGTTCGTTTTTATTCACTTTTCTTCACTTTGCTCAGCTCTGTTCCCCTTGATGTCCTCAAGCCTCTCCCTCGTCTCGTCCTGTCCACTGCGGCGCTCGAATCGTGGATGAGTCCGCCATGGCTCTTCCCATCCAGCCCACCACTCATACCTCCCCCGACCCGAAAGCCACACGGTTCAGACTTTACAGCTCACCCGAAAACAGAGAATGGGGGAAAGAGATGACCCATCGGGATAAAGTATCCCCCGTTGACGGGATCGATTCCTCCAAGGGGGCTGCTTAGTAGTGTCTGTTGGTCATAGGCCAACCAAAAATATTCACTGACTGACTGACGGGCCGGCCAAGCGCTACGGTGCCGGCGCAGGTCCT
The DNA here is from genome assembly GCA_003182015.1 of Tuber magnatum. NCBI lineage: Eukaryota > Fungi > Ascomycota > Pezizomycetes > Pezizales > Tuberaceae > Tuber > Tuber magnatum. The sequence continues at coordinate 125,414 of PYWC01000011.1, read as the reverse complement.
GTAGCAATCAACCAGAACAGTGGCGAATTCGCCTAAAAGAAAGTTAGCCCCAAGGAAGAAGCTTATCTTGCGGCTTTGAGTGGAACAGGTCTGATGAATGTTTGCCGGTATGCTTGCGTCAATCGCGATTGAGCCTTGGGTTGGGCTCCGATACACGGTAGGTGGCTGGCTGGGTGAAGCGAAAGGAAAAGAAGGAAGCAAGGGGGAATGCCATATCATACCATATCATACCAGGGCTCGTGTGATCCCCATCGGCGTCGCCGATAGCCAGACGCGCAGACGATGACGAAGAGGATCTCTTGTCCACCTCGTATCTGTGCATCTGTTTTCCTCCCATTCTTCTCGCTAACCGGGAGGCTCGCTCGAGGGTGATTACGAGTTTCGGTTGGCTGGTTGGTGTCGTATGTCACGCAAAAATAGAGCCGTCTTTCTATAGTTCTCCGCTATGGTACTTGTGCGTTACTTTTATCGTTAGAATTTAATATCACAAAGCTACCGGCGAGTCTCAAGTTCCCAGAAGGTCCCGTGAGCCCCGGGTCCACCCTGCTCCCCCTTCCGTGCCGACACACCACCACCACCATCGCCACCCCTCGTCCCCCTCCCCCTTCCCCTCTGCCCCATTCCGAGTGGTTCGATCAACCCCCACCGTTACCTGCGATACACCAAACACGTCACACGTCACTCCCTCCCCCATCAAAGAGCTTAAATCCTTAAATCTAATCTGATCCATCTAACACTGTTCCCACTTGGGTCCTATAATGCGGCCCAAGCCCTCACTCCCAAGCCTTACCCAAGCCAACTGTTATACTCGTGCACTATTTTTCACAACTGCGCTACAAAGATGCCTTGCTGAAAAGAAAAGAAAGGAAAAAGAAAAGAAAAACAGTGTCGTACCGGCCGAGAATGGCGAGAATGGAAACCGGAAAAGAAAAGTAACAGTTGCCAGCCCCGGGGCATGTATTTCTCCGACGGAGGCCCTCCGCCTTGCTCTCCTTAGCTTCTGCGTTTAATTGCCATACGTAAGCTCTGTCATGACAACTGTCCTGTACCGTGGAATTGAGTCGAGAGGTCGGTCCGCCCGTCTCGTCCGTCCCGGGAGTTAGAGTCATTATAAGGGATTTGAAAAGTGGTTAAAATGGTTTCGAGTTATCTTCGTCTTTGGGGTCCTTTGTTTTTTGTTTTTTTGTTTTTTCCTTCTCGTATCTCCGCTATATTCCACCATATTCCGATTTTTTGATAATATATATGTGTGTGTGGTGTCTTGAAGTGCACTATATATACCCATTTCCCGACAAAAGAGGATTCAAAGATTACACTATCACCAGCATCGACGTTATGACCACCCCAAATAATAGCACGGACGACTCTAGTCTCGAAGTGATGAAGAGTTGGATGTCGCAGAACATTGCATGCATATCGGAGTCCGCATCCGTGCAGGATGCGGGTGATAGAGCAGCGGAAATGAAGGAGAACTGGGTCGAGTGGATAAATGGTTTGGCCGTCCCGAACGAAGCTCTGCTCCTGGTACATAACTAATACGAATTCCACCGGGTGTCGTCCGACGGTAGATAGTGATGAGGAGGAAGGTGGTAGTAGTGCCGGTAGTAGCAGCGGGGAGGCCGCTAGCAGAAAGGACAAGAAGTAACGGCTTTTTGAATCGATTTACAGCATGGTTTTGAACGGTACGTGGGATTCCCATTTCTTATTGGACCGTGCCGCCCCACACAAAGAGACGCGGGGCGAGTCTAATTTGATTCGAGTAGGGTTATTCTCGGGGTGTAATATGTCCGTTACCGCACTGCCCGTACCACAGGACCGAGAAATGGGTATATTCGCTATACCCGTTTCAAAGTCTTTTTGAATATTGTTTCGTCTAGAGTCTATTCTAATCAGCTATCCCCTCTCAAGATTAAATCTCAACTCCCAAATCTCAACTCTCCTCTATCACGGCCGCTAGATTTTCGACATCTCCACACACTAGGTACATGCGTACTAGAGAAAAAAAAAACCTCCGCGGGACGGACAGATAATATTATAATTATAATTGGAGCAATGCGCTACATCTCCTTCTCAAGTATATCCCCCGCCCTGGAACCTCACCACTGTATATACTAATTAGAAAACTCTCAGTTACCTCTTTTCCTCACAGCAAAACCCCCCGCTCCAATCCCTAGCTAGGAGCCAGCCAACGCACTATAGACCCAGGAACCCTCCCCCCCAATAGAGCTATGTACATACATAACACCTTCCCCCCCTCTCCTGGCCGCCTCCATCCCGACTAGCATAAAGACACCTCTCCCGCACCAGTATCGCCACCAGCCGGACAAAGCTCCAAACTCACCACAGAAAGCCGAACCCAAATCGCATCTCACACGCTGGGACATACCCATAACGGACGAATCTATAGAGGCTGACGATTCAGAATACCTCCACCAAGGCTAAAAACGCTTCACCACGAGTTTCTGGGAATTCCGACACCTTTACGATTCCATTCACTATGGTTACTTCTAGGAAAAAGTTGGGTTTATGCGGCGCTGCGGTTGGTGCAGTGATATAGCGAAGGACGAAGGAACAACAAGCAGACGGTAGGAAGAAAGGATGATGATGAGAGGATTGTATAATATATTTTTATTATTTTTATTTTTATTTTTTTTCACTAGACTTGGTATTATTGCGGTAAACTTTAGAATAACTGTTATTCGGGCTTTATTTGGCTCTTGAGATAATAATGATAACTGTTAATATCATGCAAGAAGTCTTTTTTCTCTCCCTTAAGGGAATTGCACGGGATATCACTCGGTTGAGTTTGGCACGTGATCTAAAAGTGTTCGGAGGTTTTTTTTATACGCCACCGGAGGGACTAATACGCCGCCGGCACGGGGTGGTATTAGCAAATCTGTCCTTCCGGCAGATTGCGAAGCTTATACGGGGTTCCCCCTCCCCCTCCCCGAGATCGGTGGCAATATACGTCTAACCGGGTGTTGGAAGCGACCATTGGTGGATGAAGCTTAGCATATTTCGGAGGAGGTTATGCATTGGCCATTGCCCCAACTGGCGGGGGCGTTTAGCACGATGAGGAGAGATCAAGCTGAGCTTGCGCAGCTTCAGCTTGCACAGGAAGCAAGAGGGGGGTGGTTGACGTGCAGAAACTAGAGCCAGGCGTGGGAAGGGTAGAAGGATTCGATTGTTTGATACGATTGATCTCTTTCTATGCACTCATGCTGGAATATAAATATAGATACGGCATACGTTGGGGAAAAAAGAAACACGTAGTCCGACCTGATAAATTTACATCAAGCACAGTGGTAACCCCAGTGTTAAGTTATCCGGGATCGCGGGATCGTCGAGAGTTGATGCTTGTTTATCTTGTAAAGCCTTGCAGGGTCGGGGCCTTGCTGCGCGATTGGGGTTTGTTCCACTGAAAATTAAGGGTAGTAGGCGGGTTGGTCATGCATAAGAATGTTGAGGTGGGTAAGGGAGGCCGCTTCTGCATGCCCCTTCATCCATTCGCGTTCTATCAGTCCCAACAACCACCCCATCCAAACAGGACCCAAATCCACCCACCCATCCTCCAGAGCAACCTCCCCCCATCGCACTCTAGTATCCTATCGGTCCATCCTCCTCACGTGCCACAACCTCTCACTCGCAGCATTCCACCATCCGATAGGTTCCAAACCGGCGAGCCATCCACCAAATTTCACCTCCTCTACCACTCATAGTTAACACCGACACATACACAGGACTCCGAGACACCAAGTTTAGAAAGGGGGAAACCGGTTAAAGTATTAGCCCATGATGACAATCCTCCGTCAGCATGCGGAGGGTTGTAACTTATTCCATTTTCGGAATTACAGGCTTGGCAGGGGTGTGTGAAATTGCTATCTGGGAGGCGATTTGATGGATTGAGGGGGATAGGGGTGGATCAGCGGACGGCAAATCCTCTACAGGTTTATTACTGTTGGAGGGGAAGGAGGGGGGGGGGCGATGTTGGTTAGAAGGAGCCCACGTTCGCTCTCTCATATGCTTGTGACTGGTTTGATAGGATAGAAGGTATGAATTAGTTGGGTATTCCCGAGAAGCATTGGGATGCTGATTCGCAGTATCGTACAGCATAGCGCTGCCCTGCAGTGAACGCCTTGCCAATGCTGTCGGGTAGAAAAGAAGAAGAAAAAGGTGGTGTTTGGAATTCATCATTATCGTGCGAGGGCATAACACCAACAAAAGTGTCAGAAGTGAGGATCAAGATACTATATTTCACCAGTTCGTTTCCAGAAATCCACCCCGTATTATGGTTCGAGCACTCCAAAACGTGCACCAGACTTAGCATTTCCGAACGATTATGGAGGACTACACAGATTCCTAGTTATCATGGAAAAACCACTACATTATAGTGAATGTCAAGAAGAATAACATAGTGGTTTTTTTATGATGATTAAAAATCTGTGTAGTCCTCCATAATCGTTCGGAAATGCTAAGTCTGGTGCACGTTTTGGAGTGCTCGAACCATACCCCTCCATCCCCGGGAGCGTGAGCACAGTACCACAGAAGGGGGCAAACTTTATTACGAGTGATCGCTTGTGATTCCCAAAGTAACCATCCATAGAAACTGCTCGGCGGGGTTTAAAACGACCGGAACATGGGTTACCTGACAGCAAGAGAGAGTTACCGCCATTTCCACAAAATTGGGGTACCCGAGGCGGCACCGGCCACACCATAACTGAAATCACTTTTCTCTACCCCGTATAACTTTACCTGAAAAAGCCCCCTTCATAGCACTCCTTCGATCAAGGGGGTGGGAAAAGTGTGGGTACACCGGTGGGGTTTTGAACCGAGTCCGAACCGCGCTCAGAACCAAAACGGTATATAAACGGTATGCTCCGAGTGAATAAGAAATCCTCAAGATTGAACCCCCCACAAACCACCCCCAGGAGCGAATCCCCCTCGTGCCCATCAAGACCGGGGGTACGAGGTATTTTTAACCCACACTGCGAGGAACAAGTCTTCCATATATCCATTAACTTAGCTTACTCAATAACAAAGAAAAATAGTTGGAGAATACTACCGGTATTATTTCTAACAATTTTTGCAAAGTTGAAAAGATTCCCTCGGCCTTAAATGCCCATCAGGCGACGCTTTACCCCAATCTAGTAAATCTCTTGAATCTCTGTCGATTTTCTTGATACTTAGCTTTCGAGGCTCAGAAACGTCTTTATGGGCGAAGCTTCTCCACCTGAGTGGCACTCTTCCCTCTTATGATGGAAGTAAATGACTACATTCTTCAAAGTCAAGATGGAATCTTTTTTCCCTCCCAACCCTGCTCAAATAATCAAGACGTTCAGAAATCACAAAAACACTTTCCTCTTCTGGCCACACCTCGGGGATTAATTCCGCACCCTTGAAACGAGTACTTGCGTTACCGGAGGGTGTGATAAATAGCCCCAAGTACGCGGTTTGGTCTGAGGAAGAAGAGTGGGTGGCTTTCCACCGGTATAACGTGTCAACCCTCGATCTTCTCGTATTTTTTTCTTGCTGTTTTTTTTCCCCCTGTTTTGCGGGATATTGGTGTGGCTGGAGTGGAGGTCCCGGTATTTAGCTCCGCGAATTGCAGTTTCGGTTGTTGGTTGTGTGAGTCATGAGGTGGTTTCAGGGAGTTGCTCCGGTATCGTAGGGGGATTTCTTAGAAAGCGTATTGAGTAATGTTAACAGCATGGATAGATAATACGGGAGATCATAGCCTGACGGTTCAATTCAGACGCTTCAGCGAATAGACTTCGGTTTGCTTCACTTCACTTTTCTTCTGTCCAGCCCGGAGTTCATCCTTGTTTTTTTTTCCGGCCGGGGTTTTCAATTGATGGGTTTATCTTATGATATTTTTTGTTTTTAAAGGCTGATGAGGGGTTCAACTACCGACTGTTTAGCTTTTATTCTGGCCAAAAAAAAAAGCTGACCCCACCTATCCGTCGATCCCGTGCTCACGTATCGATCCAACAAGCCAAATCTAGTCCAGCCCATCGCACGATGCCAGACACTGTCTGATACAGAAAAGTTCGGAAACCTTTCCATCGATACATCCCCCACTCCCAAGTTAAAAGCAAAAAAAAAAACGAGGGCGAAATACCCCCGGAAATTTTAGGAAAAGAACTTCAAGCAGGTGCTAGACATCCCACCTGGAGCCCCTCCCCCTCAATCGCTAGCACACATCATAGCTCATCACTCGCCATATCTCTACCATACCCGTTCTCCAAACTCCTCCCACAAAAATGAAGCCTAACAGCTATAGTCCCCATACCCCCGGCGGCCTCTTTCCTCTAGAAGCAGCATGGCCGTCTCCTCACCCCTCCACTGTGCTGTCGCGCCAAACGCTACACCGCTTCTCCCACCCTCCTCGCCGAGTCGTACGCTCCGGTAGCTAAGCAGGAGTTAGACAATTGGCAGATCACCACCACGACGGGTAATCACGTAATGTAGCGGTGTTCAAAATACCCGAGCACTCCGGTGGGAAAAATTGGGGTTGGCACGTTTGTCCATTCAAAGCTGCACAGATTGCATGCTCCATAAGGATGAGGGTGACGCCATAGCGATCTGGCTGGTGGAAGGAGACTCTGCGAGTCGGCTATGGCCCGTAGATCTCTAGGGCACAGAGCAGTATCCAGGGATGCCGATATTTCCTACCATTACCCGAGGAACACCGAGGAGAGAATAGCAGGCAATTCGCCACAACCTGGAGCTCTAAAGTCACAACATGGCCGTGGCTATTAGCTCCGAGTCAAGGAAGTGCTTATGCCAAAACCTGTGGTGTATATATATATATACTCTCAATTCCTCCGGTTCTTAGATGTTGCCAGAGTGGTGGGAGCCTGAAGGCAGCAAGGCTCAAAGCGATGCAACTCCCGAGTACCAGAGTACCTTCACTTCCGGCAGCACGCTTACATGCTATCGGTTCCGGAGGGCACTTCAGGCCAAATCTTGGCTAACCTCTCTCAGGTGCTCAATCTCAACTATCTTAACCTTTACAAAAAATTCTTTCACCACGGATTCATTCTTGTTCTCTAATTCAGATATGCTCTGCACAGCAATTCTGGAGTGCAGGATTGATGAGATTTAAACGTTCGAAGAAAACCGGACCCCTGACCACGCAAGAATTTAGGACTCCAATACAACTTTACCAAGTTGAAAACCCCTCCCACTCGAGCATAAACATCCCTCCCTCTCATATTAAGTTGAGGACATAATGTGGAAGACTCAACACCACGGCCCAAAGCGAGACAGTGCGGACAAAAAGCCCAGACAGTAACTATCGGTAAGTGAGGAGGAACTTCATATTCAACAACTGCTGACGCCATGGAACTGATGAGAAAACTGACGAGGACAGTCAAGTGAGAGTCTCCGAAGACCATCGGACCCCGAGATGCCAGAAGATCACGAGTCACAATCAGACGTTGAAAATATAACCCGGCACCTTAAAACTCTGGCGACCGCCTTTCAGGGGCTAGCAGATGAAGTAGATTTGGCCTCAAATATATCACCGCTTGATCCAATGAGTTGTACAGCCCCTTGTCAGAAGTGTTCGTGAAACAGGTTTCGCCTGACTAAGCAGGCAACGGCACCTCACCAAATGCCACCTCGCCAATTGATCGATCATGACCGTACCTGCCATCTATATACACAACTATCATGACTATCTGCCACCTCCTTTTAATTTAATAATTTGCTCTCTCTGAATTTTCAATGGTTAACCAGTCCAGATATACATCAAAAAAACCCCCCAAACCCCCAAGAGCTCTCAAAGAGAAATGACCAATGTTGAAAAAGGCATGATTATTGGATTTTTCTACTGCCTCCAGAATATTGCTCTTGTTGCTCAAATTATTGAATGGCTATGGACAACTATTAAAAGCTTCCTTGCTCATGAATGTGAGAGTCAGTCACTGGACAATGTTCCTCACCCTAGTCATATACCTGTTCTCAGTCAGCAACAGTGTTGCATAATTATCTGGGCAGCCAAATCCAACTGGAAAATAACCAGATCAGATTTCAGGGATAAATATGTACCAGGTATTTCTCTTTCTACTGGTTGGTACCTACAGGCACCTGAGTTATAGGACAAGATTTTCTAACAAATTTATAGTAGATAGAGTACTGAGAGAAGCCAATATCAAAAAATGGTTAGCCAAATCAAGACCAAAGCTCAAGGCTGTGCATATTGCTAAGAGACTAAAGTGGACTACAGCTGATAAGGATTGGACAGCTGAGGATTTTGAGAGAGTTATATGGAGTGATAAGTACAGTATGAAGAAATCCAAGGATCCAAGATAGTAGTGGGTTTTCAGAGAACCAGGGGAGCAGCAGCTTGCAGAGTGTATTCACCCAAAGGAAAAGGATAAGAGTATATTTGTAACTGGTATGGGTATGATACTAGGTTATATTTTATGTTTTATTTCATAGTATTGTTTGATACTTATTATATTTCAAAGGTATCGCTGGATACTTTGAAAGGGACTATGTTATCACTCATACTGGAGATGAGTGAGAACTTGTATTTAAAGACCACTGATTCCACAATCGAAACAGCAGACTTTGACTGACAGTATTCTTAATATACTTGGGTGAACAGTTACTTCTTGATCTCCTATTACACTCTCTTGAAGCCTCTTTGAGTCTATATAGCTCTTGCCTCTTATCAACCAAGCAGGCCACCTGTTACTATCATACATAAAGTGTGATTAGCACCCTAGATATGAACACATTACAGGTTAAAACTTTATGCACAATAGTAATAGGTGGCCTGTTTGGTTGACAAGAGGCGAGAGCTGTATAGACTCAAGGAGGCTTTGAGAGAGTGTAATAGGAGATCAAGAAGTAACTGTTCAACCAAGTATATTAAGAATACTGTCAGTCAAAGTCTGCTATTTCCATCGTGGAATTAGTAGTCTTTAAATGCAAGTTCCCACTCATCTCCAGTATGAGTGATAACATAGTCCCTTTCAAAGTATCTGACAATACCTTTGAAATATAAAAAGTATCAAATGATACTATAAAATAAAGCATAAAACATAACCTAGTACCGGTACTGGTTACAATATCACTTATAGTATGGAATTACTTTTAGAATAAGAGAAAAGGTCCTTTGGTTTCTATTACCAAAAATACCAACAAGATCAGGTATGTGTTACGGTTTCCCACTACTCGTGTTACTTGCGACAGGTAATGACCTTAGTTGGTTCTTCCGAACTGCGCTGCACTGTGTCCTAGAGCTCCTCGAGTCTCTAGGCCCTATCTTAGTATTCTCACGTAAGAATCGGTTTCTCACCAGTGCCGAGAGTATCAGTCTTTGATTTGGTCAACACGATCCGCATAGCGGATAGGTTCTTGACTCTACAGCGGGTCCGTCTAGCGGATAAGGTTGGAGTATAAAGGTTTTTGTATTGTAAAGATTGTAAAGTAGTAGATAGGAAATAACAATAGATGTAACGTGTTCGGGCCAGGCCCTAGTCACGTGGCGGTACGATAGGAGCAGATGGCTTCGTGATCAACACAAAGCGAGCGCTGCTAGCTAAAGGAGGCTTCAAACGGGGTGTAGTAGGAGATCAAAGAAGTAACCGTTCAACCAAGTATATTTAAGAATACTGTCTGTCGAAGTCTGCTGTTTCCATCGTGGGAATCAGCGGTCTTTAAATACAGCATATCGCTTATCTCCAGTATGAGTGATATTGCAAAACATTGTGTGTATCAACCGATAGCACACGAAACAATACAAGTATCAAAAGATACTATGAAACCAAATATAAAACATTGTGTGTACCAACCGATAGCACACGAAACAATACAAGTATTAAACGATACTGTGAAACTAAACATAAAACATTGTGTATATCAACCGATAGCACACGAAACAATACAAGTATCAAACGATACTTTGAAACTAAACATAAAACATTGTGTTTATCAACCGATAGCACACGAAACAATACAAGTAGCAAACGATACTATGAAACCAAACATAAAACAATAGTAACCCGTACCGGTTACAATAGATGGTTGCGTGAAGAGCTAACCCATCTGTGAAAACCCGGCCTTTATATAGGCCTCTTCCCGCAACCCTAACCCTGCCCTGATCCTCAAGCGAGGTTAGGTGCAAAATCCATCACATGACTCCAATGAGTCATGTGCGCAAACATAAACCATCCCATGACCTCTAAGTGACGTCATGTGCGAAACATAAATCAAACGCAATATAAATAAACCAACCACATGACCTACTAACAAGGTCATGTGCAAAACATAAATGAGTCTGCCTTGCTAGTAAACCTTACCGGCCAGCCTAGACTCTCCCCATGACGTCAACTGTACGTCATGTACGAAATGCAATCAACATAAACGAGCCCCATGATCTGCTAACGAGGTCATGTGCGTAAAACCAATTTAAACATAAATGAGCCCCATGACCTGCTAACGAGGTCATGTGCATGAAAGAATCATAACTTAACTGTATGACGTCCAAGCGACGTCATATGTGAAACCTTTTCCCTGCTGCCGTCATCTGACTAGCACTCCTCTAGCCAGATCGTGACAGTATGTTAAACTCTTAAGAAGGCATCTTTTTCCTGTTATTCATCAAATAATTTCCTTTAGTATGCAACTTCAAGATATTCTTTTTCAGTAAGACAATCCTCCTGTTCATAAAACTTATAGTATTATAAATTAGTATCACAAATAGTAACAGGGGTGAAGGATTGATTACATTGTAGAAGACTCAGAACAGTATAGAGAAAGGTTTTAGTTAGGCTTACTAATAAGGCAGATTAGTTAGACTTTTATGCTATAACTCACACTAAGGTCATAGGGTCTCATACAATTTATAGTTATATGTTATTAGTATATTATAACTTTCGCACATAACTCCAATAGCAAGTTATAGTTTTTATACACATGATGCAAGTAGCATATATGACTATGACAGGTGACTCATAACCATGAGTTACAGGGTTAGGGTTGGTATAAAGAGCTAGTATGATATAAAAGAGGTTACTAGAACCCAAAAGAATAAGCTTTTCACACTATCATCATTGTATCTTCTTACCTATAACTTTACTACTCTACCTTTCATGTATATAATAATGTTGCATACATACTCCTATGAGGGCATTGTAGAATAGAAGTCTTGAGCACTTAGCTATCTGACCTGGAAGAAGAAGTAGAATCTTAGATAAACAAGACTTAGGTATTGTCACCTATGTTAAGAAGTACACTGATATGTAGGAAATATTACAATTAGTTGAAGAGAAATTGTATTGAATTGCTAAAACACTCCTCTTACTTCTCTGATTTAAATCCCATTAGGTATGTATAGATTAAACTTAAAAAGCAATTATACTAGCAGTATTGAAGGATTGAAAATACCCCAAGAGGAAAAGAAGCTGTTAAGAAGAGGCTTATACAAGTGTTACCTTTAGTTTGGGAAACAATTTCCAAGGAGATTTTTGAAAAGTTGTAGAAATCAATGCCAGATAGAATAGCTGTAGTATTGGAGGTAAAGGGAAGTTATATAAGATATTAGCTAGTTTTATTTATTATTTTATTACTATAAAATATACATTGTAGATGATTGATTATTAACAGTTGATTATTGAGAGGTAGTTGTTTGAAGGTAATCATGTATATACATCTTTCAAGTTACCTATTGACAACCCTGCCCATTGCCAATTGCCTCACCATACACTATGGTGCAACTGCAATTAAACATGTCTCAAATCATAAACACTTCTGATAAGGGGCTGTACTTGTTGTGTCATGATATTTGAGAAATGAACTGAACTTGCATGCTGGTACAAGAAGATGTGCAGGTAATACCCAATCAGAATAGGTCAAGAAAATTGAATGAGACATTGTGTGTATGTAGCTTTTAGGAGCAAAAGGTATACTGTGTATATTTTTGTCTTTATACAAATATACAGTACTCAAGTATCATACTTATTGTAACTGGTACAGGTACTAGGTTGTTTTATGTTTGGTTTCACAGTATCATTTGATACTTGTATTGTTTTGTGTGCTATCGGCTGATACATACAATGTTTTATGTTTGGTTTCACAGTATCATTTGATACTTGTATTGTTTTGTGTGCTATCGGTTGATACACATATTGTTTTATGTTTGGTGCTATGGTATTGTTTGATACGTGAATTGTTTCGTGTGCTATCGGTTGATACACACATTGTTTTGCAATATCGCTCATACTGGAGATTAGCGATATGCTGTATTTAAAGACTGCTGATTTCCGCGATGGNGACCACTGATTTCCGTGATCGAAACAGCAGACTTTGACTGACAGTATTCTTAAAATATACTTAGTTGAACAGTTACTTCTTTGATCTCCTATTACACCCCGTTCGAAGCCTCCTTTAGCAAGCAGCGCTCGCTTCGTGTTAACCACGACGCCATCTGCTCCTATCGTACCGCTACGTAACTAGGGCCTGGCCTGAACACGTTACACTTATACTTATTCCTGAGAACAACAAAGTGAAAATACTAACCCCCTGAGGCCATATAATATCTATGGCTAAATGTGGCCAGATTGTTGCTTATGCTACTCTTGAGAGTCCACAAAAGATAAGCTTGAAGGAGATTTCTCAGAAGACTAGAGTTCTCATAAGTACTTGTTCAAATATTATCTGAACAGCATACCAAATAGCGAGTAAAAATAGTTCCTCTGATCTCTGTAATAATAAGAATTTAGCTCTTCTACCAAATTCTATCAAAGGATGCAATGTGGCTCTTACCAGCAGCCAGAAGGACTATTTGATTAAGACAACTCTACAAGACACCAAACATTGCAGAATAACATTTGCACAACTTGCACAAGCTAGTAGTTATTTGACTTTTTTTCTAAATTTATTTTATCTATTTACAATGTAATTATAACTAATTGTATTTAAAAATAAAAAGCTCAACTAGATGTTAGTCACCAAACTGTCTCGAAAGTTCTCCATGAAAATAAAATATATTGTTGGAAACTAGTTCAAAAGCCAACTCTAAATCTGGACCAGAAGGCAAAACACCTTATCTTCTGTCATTTACATGAAGGATGTGATTGGAGAAACATTATCTTTACAGATAAATTCTACTTTGAGACTAGTAGTCTCAGGTCTCGTCGTGCTGAAGGTATTCTGCACCATGCAGGTAACACTTACAGGACTCAAAATATTAATAGAAAGTTTGCTCAAGAAGCAACAGTTCTGTTTTGGGGAGCAATTCTCTATAGAAAATCAGATATGTAAGAGTACTGAAGTTATTGTATTCATTTCATATATGTAACAACAGTATTCCATCACTATTAAATTATGTATATAATATTTAATGCTAATTAATAAATTAAAGATAATAAACTTCTATATTATATATATACATCACCATATGAAACAGCAACTCAATAAAAGGAGACAATAATAGCTTTCAAGAATAAGTATGAATTGGAGCTGGCAGAAAATCTAGAGGCCAGTCAATTGGAATTAGATTTACCATATCCTGATATAATATTAAAGATAAGGAAGGCTGATAGAAAGGGAAGGATTGACTGAAATATTTACCAGGAGCAAATCCTTCACCCTCTTCTATATCCATTTACAGCACAAGCAGTTACAAACTTTCCAAAGTGGAATATTATGATAATAGAGGACAATACTCTAATACATGTCTACCATTATTATAATATTCTATGTAAGTGTTTAGACTTTACAAGGCTTATTTGACCAATGAACTCACCAGATTTAAATCCAATTAAGTCAATTTGGACTGAATTGAAGAACAAATTTCATGAGCAGATTGACCCTCACATGACTACCCAGCAAATCCAGATTGTTCTAGAACAGGTAAAGGTCATCAATTTGTCTATTTCTAATAGTTATACTAATCTCTCTTCTAAGCATAAAAGTATTATCCCCAGAAATGCATTAACCATCATATTATCTCTATGCTAGCACATCTTAGGGCCTGTATTAAAGATGATAGTAGAAACAATTTCAATTTCTAGTTTTTTTTTTTTTTTTTTATATTGAACTTTGCTCTTACAATGTATAATAGACTGCTTTTAATCCCTATTTTGGTTTATTTTCATTCACTTCCCACTGTCTGTTGAATTAGGTAAAGTGTGAGGCTCTTAGGTACCCTTTGATGCTAGTATGCACCTCGATGCGCCACCATGCAAGTCCGGTCCATTTCACAAACGTCACGACACGACGAGTATTTGGATGAGCATTAAGCGGACAACCACTCAGGAATACCAAAAATTACTTAAACAGCATCAGGAATCACTCCAGCAGGTAAGGAGAGAGCTGCAGCAAGTCCAGCAGGACCGCAGAGAGTACGCCATCAATTTATTTTCCCCCTTCAGTTCGGATAGGCCAAGCTAAGCCACAGTGGCAGTGTCAACCAGGACAACCCAATGGTCCCAATCAGAGCATACAATAATATGCTCGGCAAACGGGAGACCCTTCGGTATCCGCCCGGAATATCAGCAAACGATCCCCCTTTGCCCCTGATCAGAGCCGAACTCCTCCAAATGAATAGTATGTCCATCACCAGCCATAGCATGACACAAAGGCTCACAATACTTAGGCGTTCGGTGCCAATTTACCGCGGGACATCTGGAACTCCCCAGACTTCCGTCATCGGCCACCAACGAGGAAAGGCGAAAACAGATCGCGGACTATTTGGGAGCTCCCTATCCGTGCACTTGTACCGATATGTAAAGGGAGAGAGAACCCTGGAAGGGGGTTGTTTTGCCAAAATCATTCTTCTCCCCCCCCCACTCTTTTCTCTAATACATGACCGACGGTTTCCGGGGAGCCGCCGCTAGATAGAATCCCATCGCATACGGGAGTTGTCGTTCGCTCTCCCGGAACGTCGCTAGCTTCCTACTTGATGGGAAAAAAAAGGAATAAATGTTGTAGGAGCTATCACTCGTGTGATGATGGCCGGGGAATGGGGCTAGATTGAGATGCTTTATTTTTTCAACGGAAATGAAGCGGGGTTTTTGAAATGCAATTACGAACGATGGGGTATGGGGTAGTGTAAGGAGAAGTTTCCGTATCACACCAGATCCAATAAGAAACGAGACCCAAAAGATCTTGAATACTATCTGTTGGGCTAATAGCAGTCATTGTTGCATTTCCTATCGGGGATGCGGTTAGGAGACATGCGGTCTTAAGGTATGTGGTTGGTTTGAGAGGTCGCGGAGGTTCATGAGACATCCGGAGAGTTCCAGATTGTCGGAGGATCGCGGAGGGTCATGGTTTGTCAAGACTGTATGTTTATCTAGAGCTCGTGGGGTTTCTCTTGGTTTCCAAAGTCGTTAGCTGTCCGGAGATATAAACCTCCCGGACTGTCATTAGCTAGCATCTCCATCGATCTCCCGGCTCACCATCCTTCTACGTTCTGCTACGCTTTGAGCCTGTTGTGATCGCGCTTTCACTGCTCCAACCTTTAGTGCTTTTCTTTAGGCTTCATCAGTCATCTCTCCATGCCTTAAATCATACCAAAGTGCGGGTTCAGAACCCACTGTCCAGTTCCAACACCCAACCTCTCTCCCTTTTTCGGTCATTAACAACATTCAGTAAAACATACCAAAGGGCTCAAAAAACGCGCTACCTCAAAAGCCTTTGTCACCGCCCAGACAGTATATACCAAGGAGGAAATGATAAATTTCCTGCCGAGGGTTCCTTTTTTTTTCCTCTAGGCCCCCATCATTCCCCATCACTCGCATTGTCTTTACTCTTGTAGGATTCCCAGTTTTATATACCTCCCGTTGCATGACGAGCTATCGCTCAGCCTTCATAAGTAGGCAGAGAGGATTGAATAGCCTACCCAAGTGCAGCCGTAGTGGAAGAACCCTTATAAGGCTGGATGCCTAGTCTTCCAGGGATGTTAACGAATACCTCAAGCAAGTGCCAATTCAGGCCACAAACTCATCCACAAGCCTGACGCCAGCTTCCGATAAACAGTACGGATCATTTCCAGACCGGAACGTGTAGGTTTCATCAGATAAGTCGATCCGGAGAACCCAGGCTGCACCTCCGAGATCTTCCAGCCCACACCATACTGAGAGTTGAAAGCGTGATAGTGGAGTATTACATTCCCGGAAGATAGCCGGTTGTACGGCTTTGGGGGAAAAAATAGGTCTCCAGGTGCAATACCCTAGGATGTTCCGGAGCTCATCCTGCAGTCTCTCCCGAGAATTTCGCGGACTCGAGCAATGGGGGTGGAGCCTGGCCTGGCTTGGCTGTCGGGGTACGTTTCTCCCTTGTATTTCACCTCTATTCTACTTGTGCGCCCTTCCAGGATAGTCACGAAACTACTATCTCAGGTCGTCGCACTTAGCTATCAGCCATCAGGAATCCACTTTCTATCGAGCACCCCGAATGTCCCGATGCGGAGTAAATACCATTCTTTCAGGGGCTCCGGAATATTGTGCGTTACAACCATCTATCAGACAAGGTTTTCGAGGAATATAGTATAAATTGAGTGTTGAGCTCAGAGCTTGAATCCAAGCCGTTTATATATTCCCTACTGTGGTAAGTTACACGACAGGGTATCGCAACATGATAAAAAGAAACCCATAGAGAACAAAAGGATAAAGGGTAACTGTGAGAATGATGTCACTACCGGCCAAGCATCTGAGAGTGAAGGGATAATGGACTGGGCAATCGATAAAGACAGACAACGTGATATGTATCTCTCTCAACATCCCCAGACACCAAACCAAACTAAATCCCATAAATCATAATGAATGAATAGAATGCGTGGAGGCATTCCAGAGATGAGATGAGAGGAACTCAGAAGAACCTTTGAGATGGCACACAATCAATCAATCCACCATGGCCCTGAACACTCCACAATCATTCTGAAGAAGCTGCTGCTATTGTGAAAACAATCCCCTAAACCAAGTGCCCTACGCGGAATGACATATCACGGAACAAACCAAGTCAAACCAAACCAAACACCCGACGCGCGATGGGAGCGTACATGAAACAATGCCAACATCCTATGCCTACCGACACAGGATGTGAAAACAACAATCTGTCACTCTGTACCCAATCAGCATGGCAAATCCGCCTCACAGCCTCACGACCCATTGGTTTTCACTCCATATATCATATCGTACCGGATAACTCATCCCCCGTTCAGATCCTTCCAGAGATCTACCGGTAGTGTCTTCAACCAGTTCACACGTCCCACTAGTCGAGACGGTTCGAGTTCATAGTGCTGGGGAGGGGTTGAACACGAGATGGGAACCCAAGGATAAGTGCGGGTAATGGGTAGAGAGATAAATAAAAGACCATTGTTCTGGAAGAAACCTTCCGTCGTTATTCACCTTAACGTCGAGGCGACGGGCAATCGGGCCTCTCTCTTATATCTCGTAGAACAATTAGTTCATCCCTCAAGACTACGGTAGGCAGTGTGCCTGGGACGAGATCTATTGTACAAGAGCAATTCCCAATCTCCCGCTATCTCCCTATACCGGCAATGTTGTCACGATGCTTCTATGATACTCCCTGGAGAGAGAAAAGAAGGAATTCCCATAGCACCACCGCGCACAAACGACAAATACATCCCCCCCAAGTTCATAGCGTATCATACCACCGCATGCACTGTACGCACTGCCGTTCTTCATTTCACGCGTACCGGTACTTAACCCACGTCCACACCGCCAAAGCACCGCTCGCACCCACGTCTAAACCCCAAATCCATAAGCCCTCACCGACCTCTGCAACCCAGAACCAATCTCGTCCATCCATCCCACGGCTAACATAATCATGACATTTACTAAGAGAAAGACAAAAGAAAAAGGTCCTGCAGTAAGTCAATTGTGCTGCACGTGCCCCCTCTCCCTCCCCCCCCCTACACCTCACGGAATCACACCGTATCATATCAATTCTCGCTGTCTCAGGCGTGGAGTGGACCGAATAACTTAACTTATGGGAGCATCCGAGCATTGCCTTGTGCAGAGAGTTAAGGGAAGGAAGGAAGGTTTAAGGGATATGGTAATCGGTTTTTGTAAAGTCTAGTCTAGGTTCAAGTTTTGGTTTGGTTGTGTTCCTGCATACTGCAGAGTTTAAGTTTGGTACCGTATAGGGTCACTGGTACTCGTACGGTGCGGTATGAGCCGGTGAAATACTGTAGACATGCACGGTTCCTGTGCAGAGGGTCGGGGCCTTGAGACTTCTGCCGCATGGTATTCGGACACTGTAAAAGTATAGTGGTGGGGGAAATTTTTCGGCCGTTACAGGAGTCTATTGGTTCTCTCGTGGTCTTCAAAGGGATGTAGCAGAATATGTGCATGGAAACTAGCACAAATTACGAAACTTGAGTGATACCTCACGATCACCATTGGTGAAGGACAAATGTCGGGCCGACTCTCGGTTACTCGAGAATGCCCAGGTTTTTCTTCCTATTGTATTCCTTTAACCCCTGTTTCTGGGCACTCGAGAACTACCGGTGGTCTCCCGGGACGAGTGCTATGCCTTGTATTCCAGACCCGGCACCTACTTGTATCATATGTTACATCCACAATCAAGATTGCCATACCCGAACAACTCTTAATCTCGGAATACCACATGTACCCCGGGGAACTATCGCAAAGGGCGCGGACGGAGGGATCTGATTTACCAAGATGCTGCATTAACCGTTTTTCCAAAAGTCTCCGGAGTGGGATGCAAACACCGGTAAACGAAACAGCCATCATAGCAGTCCGCCTCTGCTCCCCTCTCTCCTTACATATCTATCCCCTGACTAACTACTAGTATCCCATAGCCCATTATGCATTGCTGTACGAGTACCCACATCGACCAACAAACCCCCATCAACCACAAGCAACGAGCCATAACCCAAAACTCACCTCACATTCCCCTCACGCACCAAAAAAAAACTCAATTCTTCCCACACGAAAAAAAGGGGGAACAAATTGGGGGGGGGAAGGAAAGACACCGGGACAGCCTCTGGACCCCTTTCGTCTCATCACATTCTCAAAATACTGGTACCACACTTGTAGAATGATAGGTACCGGTACAGTACGGTATGTGACACCACCCCACCCCTGATTTCACACATTTTTAGTACGAGTACAAACGAAGTGGATTTTAAGCACGAAATTCCAACAACAAATAGGAGAGGCCATAAGCCACGACCGTGACCTAACCAATAATTCTTCAAAGCGAGTCAATCACGATACCGTGGGAATCCTGGGTCGTTTAGCGACAGCCAGTAATCTATCGCAACCCGGGTTAGCAACGGTGTTGGTTCAAGTGCTCAGAAACACATCATACAGGGGGGATACTTGCACGAGTACCAGTACCGGTACAACAGCGCAGAAGTACAAGACCGCCAAGACCGCCACCATCAAACAACCTTACGAAGGGGGAAAAAAAAACCCCGTACTCGAGCTACAGTCACCCCCGACGGCCAAAACCTCGGGATTTCAGCCGGCACAGTACGAGTACGGGACAGCAAAGCACGGGACAGCCGAGGGGGGGGGTGAAAAGGTCCGTGATACAGTACTTACAGCACGAAATTCCATAACACCCGGATAATTTGACCGCGCGCTGAGACATTGGGCTTTCGCGGTGTGGTTTATTCCTTAGTAAGTCGGAGCGCTGAAAGCCAGCTTTTTTTTTCCCGCTCCATTCACACATCCCCTCCCCCCCTTTTTTTATCCAAAGTGGGGAATTCTAGACGTCTTAGCGCGGAATCAAATTGTCCAGCTTCTACCGGTACTCGTATGATGCTCAAGTACCAGTGCTACGGTGATAAGGCAGAGAGAGGGGTGCGGCTGTGCCTGAATGCCAAAAAGTAAATAAGCGGGTGTAACATAGCACAGGGCATCACTAGCGCTCACTCGATTCACCCCGATCACTGCGCCTGCCCACTAAGCTTTGCCGTGAATGAGTGGTGCCCAACAACGGATTTGTGGCGGCGGGGAAGCGGAATAAGAGGGTGAGCGCGTAGAATGGATGGGAAGAAGAGTCGTATGATACGATGGCCTGTTGGACACTCTCCCCGTCCCTCACCCCCTTTTCTTGTGTGTGTATGGGGGGGGGGTTTCCATTGCCTTCTTGCTTCCGCTGCATTTGGTGGGGGTGGGATTGAGGCTACCCATTAGGTAACTTAGGGGATAACTTAAATAAACAAATAGGCTTGGGGTCAGCAGCAGCAGGACTGGCCAAGGCATTTCCAAGCCCGGATAGGAGGGGACGACTTCACGACATCGGAATTGTCTGGAGGAACAGTTCGATGGGTATGGTAGACCCCAGGAATCCCAAGGCAGGAATACCGGAGGTAGTGGGGATGGGAATACACCACCCGCAGCTGGTACGGCTGGAGCAGGTGGAGATCCAGGGGACTCTGACCATGACAGTTCGCATAATGATGAGGACAGGGATTCTCTCCCTGATTTGGCCCCCTTCCTCGGTGCTCGCACGGATGACGGGAGTAATGAGAAGAAACGAAGGTGGGATTGCCGGGCCAAGAGGCTGGCGAAAGCCCAGAGGGTTACTGGTTTGGTTTCTAGGCCTATACTGGGACACCGGCAGAAGAAGCGCGAAAGGCTGAGTGCTATTCCTCCATTGAATAGCAAAGTTATGGAACTCGTAAGCTCCTTGACCTTGGTAGAGCCCAAATTCGAATACTTTGCAGATTGCAAGTTAACCGATATGGATAAGGTAAACTTGATAATCATCCTTCTTGCAGACTCAGCTCGGGCATAGTGTCTGGGGTTGCATGGGCACACCAACGAGGAAGCCGCCAAGCACACTGGCATTCCCATACAGGACAGCAACTCCTTATGGATATGGAAAGGGTTCCAAGAACGGCTGGAGCGAAGTTTTGGCAAAGACTAGTCCGAGTGAGATCGATCCCTTCTCGAGTGGCGAGCCCTTGTGATGAAGCCACACCACATCGATGAGTCCCTGGATGAGGTAATTGCTTATATGTATAAGCTTAGCCATACAGATCCAGTGCAGGTACAAGACAAGGTTTGGTCAGGCATCACACAAGAGCTTCCGAATGCATGGGCACTTAGGGAGCCATATCTGACTGACCTGAACGAGTACCTAGATCTTCTCCGGAAGGTTGCGCATACGCTGTAGGAGAACAACCGGTTTGGTAACTACGTCATCCACCCAGCCCCCCAGTCTCAGCTCGCAGATAAGAAGGAGGATAGATCCTCAACAACTAGCAGGTTCAAGAAAAAGGAAAAAGCTTCGGGCAGAGAGAACCAGAGGTTTACCAAACCTATGAATTTCAATGCGGGGAACCAGGCAAAGTGGGCGACTTCTGAGTACGCAATAGTGGAGAAGGAAATCCTGTAACGTGTTCGGGCCAGGCCCTAGTCACGTGGCGGTCCGATAGGAGCAG
>PYWC01000011.1:80003-99528 GCA_003182015.1 Tuber magnatum | reverse complement strand
GGCTTGTCTTGCTCGTTAAGAAAGCATCGCTGATCATTCACAATCACCATGCAACCGTCATTCCACTCGCTTGCCCCCTTCCCAATTCTCCCTACAGTGCCGCGCTCGCACAGCACGGTGGGCCACGGTACCACATTCCGCATTGATAACTTCTGCCTTGCTTGCTCGCTCGCCCAATTGCTTGGTTTCCCGACGTTTCGGTGTTGAAAACCGCATCTGCATGTTGGGGCCACGCTTGAATTCCACTTGGTTGGACTCTTTTTTGTTCCCCAAGGGGTATGGATATGGCGGTCCGGTGATCCACATATGGTTCAAGTACCGATAGTAGGGTTCCTACTATGATATGATATCTCTATTCGAGTATCTTACCGTACCGTACCGGGGCACCGTGGTGTAGGATGCCGCTGCTCGTGCTGTACAAGCAACCAGCCGGTACTGCTAATGCAGTTCTCCGAAATGTTTCCACCCTCGATGCGGCACTCCCGTATGCTCTTCCCCTCTGCCTTCCCTTCCGTCCGACCGTGCGCTGCCGACACGCCATCCAAGGAACTGCGAATCGGCGAGGCTGCTGCAATGTTTCCCGTGGCTAAAGCGCTGCCCATTCTTTTTTTTTTTTTTTTGTTAAATCCGCGGTTTATTCATAGCCTAGCTACAGGAAAATCCATGGCAAGCACCCTAAGGTATGGCCTAAAAACCTTAAAACAAAAGAAACTTCAACCCCCAAATACATAACAAATAAATGATAAAATTATCAAAACAATCATCTCACAAATGAAAACATTCATTAACATCATGAAGCTAAATTGGCCACTCTCGTAAAAGGAAAAACCCCCAACTGCTCTGGGAAATTAATCCTATTCTGCATCACATACTGGGCAAATCCCTTCATCAAACTCATACCCCTCTTCCTGCTCTTCCACAAAACTGAGTCAGGTGCGACATAGAAGGTCTCTTCTTCCTTTCCATTCCTCGCCCCTGCCAAAGCAGGACATAGAACAATGTGTTGTAAATCTTCAGTTGCCTCCCGACAACACCCACACCCTGGATCCCAGTCCTGATTCGACCAGTCTGTCTGAGCATTCAGGTAGCTTTTATTCGCCCTCATCTGGTGTATCCTGCCCGCTTGGAACTTCGGGAGTGTCATGAAGTTCCAGCACTCCCTATATGGTGGCCGGTACTTGTAGTAAGGCGGGTACTCCCAATTCTCCCACCTCTCATGCATCATCTTCCTCACCCTCTCCCTTGTGTTGAAATACGCTTCCACTTCATCCGGTGCAACTAGGGTAAGTCTGGTCGGTTTCCTCAGTATAGTCCCCGTGGGGATAACCTCTCTGGCTATGGCGGCGACTTCATCAATCGGTAATCGTACCTGGGCGGTAGTTGTGGCCTTCGATCCTCACACCTTGGGCCTCATCCCCCCTTTATTATGGTCAAAAGCCAGCTTCCGGTTGGTCGGGTACCTGAAATCATCCTTCAGTGGGTATGCTATCGGTAGCATAGCTGTGGTAATGTTGTTCTCCGGCACTGCCGCCATCCTCCTCACTTGGCTGACATATATCGCTATGGGAGCCAGGCATGCCTCTGCTGACAGCACAGCGATATTCGTGGCGTAAAATGTGTTCGTTACCCACTGGAGCACTCGGTTCCAAAAGGTCTGCATCTTCTTCACCATGGTCTTCGACGGATCCAACACTTCCGCCCCGTATAGCATGGTCGGTAGCAAAATGCCTTTGGCCAACCTCTGAGCCCCGTAGGGCAACATCAGGCCATGACGTCTACCGGTAGAGTACTAGTACAGGTACTGTATCACTGACTTGCCGCTCTGGGTATAAAGAGTGGGAACGGTTTACGGGAAACTGATCGCTTTCCCTATAACAAAAAACTGCACTTTTCTCCCAACGCTCCGCTTTTGAAATTAGAAGAGGTCGCCGACGTCCCCTGGAATGCATGCCGGTAGCCTTTCCAGTTGGAGCTGCCCGACTGAACGAGCGACAACGACCCGCGTTGGGTGTTTGCCACAGTGTTTCCAGCTCTACCAGTATGAACGGTGCAAGTACCGGCACCGCGCCGTACTCGTACCTCGCTTCCAGGGTTGGCGTCCAGATCAAGGGTGATTGGGCTCGCGTATTGGAGAGAAGTGAATAGGGGTTCCATGCGTTGAGTGGATGCAGATGGGGTGGCACCAAGACCTCAGCTCCATCATGGGATATCACCCGGATAACCATCGGGGGGAGTGTTATAGTTTGCTACTCTGCCCATGCGGGGCATCAAGAGGCCATCGCTCAAAAATTCGGAATCTGGTTCCTTCTGACCGTCCCTTAAATGCGGAGGGGGTTGTGGATTTACCTTCCGGGTAGGTTGCGGTGGGTCCAGGATATGGAGATGGGTGCTGTCGGGGCCACTGGGGGGGGGGNGTTGCACTGGGACCTTTTTTTTTTTCCATCCCAGCGGCAATACCGGTACCGGTACAGGTACGATGCTGATTGGAACCGTCAGGCTCGCACACTGAGAAAATACAGCACTGTGCCGTATATGCATGGATTGATCACTATCATACTCGTATCGCCGCCCCGTAACCCATCCCAATCTACAGAACAATGCCCCTCAATGTCGGGGGTAAGCAGCTATCCGTCCCCGTCGAGTTGAGTGCCGACAGGTACTTGTAACTTGAGACAAAAAGGGGAGGGGATGGCATATTACAATAGGCCTAGTAAAGACCTCTGAACCCGGGCAACAGAACAGTCATTTCATCCGAGAGAGCCAATAATACGCATTCTACCCCTGAGGCTGAGCACATCTGTAAATGCCTCGTGGGATGAGGGTCACAAGGATCACAACTACCTGTCTCTGCTCAACGTCTGCCCCCGTCAAGAAGCTCTGTTATGCGAATGATTCGCCCCTCAACAGTGCACGGCCAAAGCACGGTACCATCCTCGAATATCGCTACAGGCATCTACCGTACACGGTATTTCGTACTCGCCTTGACCGACCCTAGCGTGCTCCCACCAGCAACAGGCCAAGATTCAGGGCTGAAGGGCTTCCAAGGTGCCATTCTGTGGGAATCAAAGTCATTCAAAACCTTATGCCAAAGTTGATGCCAATCTGAAGGTCAAAAGGCTTGGTGAAGTATCATGGACACCATGGAGTTTCTAAACACCACTCAGAGTAGGCGTGCTACCGAGTACCGGTGCCTGTAAGTTAAGCCTGATGATTGATGCCAATTTTTGCCAATTTTCGGCTATTTCCCCCATGTTGCTGACATGTAGACAGGCGCTCGTATCACAGACGTCGCTCCCACTAGAGTAACTCCATACTATAAAAGTACGAGCACAATCTTCACTGGGGGCAGGACCATATTGGCCAGGGGGACGACCAACAGGGGTTCTTGGCGAGTAAATCGTTGGTTACCCTACTTTGACAAAGTCACTTCTCCCCCACAAAGCATCATGCCCCCCCCGTTCGTCATTCGTCCAGTTTCGTAGTGCCCTCGGTGAGGACTATCGACAAAAAAAAAATTTATTCCCGGTGTCCGGACCCCAAAATGTTGTGTGAAGTTTAATAGGGGTCAGGGGTTTGCGCTTCATAGTGGGATTAGTAAGCACTTTCGGGACCTTGGTTTGTTTGTTTTAATTTTTTACGATACTTTTCTTTTCCTGTCGTGGACGTCTCGAAACGATTTGATGGGCCACATGGAATGCAAAAAGGCCGCACTTTGCTGCGCTTCCCAATCCGGACATCGAAAAGGGAAATCCACTCCCCTTTGTAGCCTTAACACACGGAAGCATGTTCTGAAAGAATACCGGCACAGTGCTGTAAAATAGATCTGATCTGCCGTATCATCCATGTACCAGCACCGGTACCGTACGAGCACCTGTACTCGAGTAGCTGCTAGGGATGATATGGGATAAATGATGCAAAGTCGAGCGGTTACTGAACGGCAGTCGGTGTCAGACCAAGAACGTAAAAGAGATCACCTTTGACTCATTCCTCCCCTGAAACCTTAATTTCCGCACCCCGCCTCTAGTGGTGAGGTTTGGACGATACCGGTATCCTTTTTCTCTTTTTTTCCCTTTCACTTCACCTGATTCGGTGCTTCAAGCCATGACGTCTTTTTTTTTTTTTTTTTTTTTTTGTTAAATCCGCGGTTTATTCATAGCCTAGCTACAGGAAAATCCATGGCAAGCACCCTAAGGTATGGCCTAAAAACCNTCGGAAATAAGTGGTTTTTTTGAATAAAATTTTCAAATGATTACCAGAACATAATAATTCCCCTCCCCTGCTCCTTCGTCCTCATTACAAAAACCCCTACGCCAAAATTCCAAATCAGAAAATCATTACCGACTCAGCTCTACCCCCTTACAACAGCAAGACCGCGAAAGCACCGACAGCACCGACAACACCAGCGGCACCAGCACCGATGCGCCCGGCAGCGCCAGTGTACTGAGCAACGTTAGGTGAAGTCTTGTTGCCAGCCCCAGAGACGGGTGGGCATCCGGGTCCACCTGGGCAGCCGGCAATCGGAGTAGTCACGGCAGGTGGGGTGGTGTAAGCGGTTGGGCAGTGGGCACCTCCGGGACATCCGGGGGGGTAAGTGACAACTGGGCAATTAGGTCCACCTGGGCAGGTATAGGTGGTTGAGACGGAAGCTGGGCAGTTGGGTCCACCGGGGCACTTGTAAGTGACAGTGGAGACCGTGGGAACAGCGCAGTAGGTCCCACCAGAGCAGGTATATGATGCAGTGGTGGAGTGGGTAACTGGACAGTTCGATCCACCAGGGCACTTGTGGGTGTTGGTGACGGTGGCAGTGTGGCTATAGGTGGTCACCGGAGCGAGAGTAACAGTGTTGGTGTAGGTGTGGCAAGGAGAGTCGGGTCCACCAGGGCACTTGGTGACCTGCGACACATGTGTATGTTAGTATGTGGTGTGCGCTAAAACCGGGTAGGACAGGGATGATAGACTTACAGTGAAGGTTGAGCAAGGAGTGGTGACAGTCAAGGAAAGGGTTGAAGTGTAAATGACTGGCTCAACCGTAACAGTGGGGCTGCAGATGGTCTTCTGTGTGCAGGTGGTGATAGTCTTGGTGACCATAGAGGTAAGAGTGACACAGGGAGGAGTGACGACACCAGTAGCGGTGGTGTTGCCGTACTTTGGAGGAGTGGTGGTGACATTAGCACCGTGGCCACCAGTTCCAGTTCCGACAGCACCAGTTCCATGTGCGCAAGCAGCTGGGTTCTGGTCGGGGTTGAAGACGCTGGGGCAGTTGTCGACATCGTCACAGATGCCATCGTTATCGGAGTCACCACCTTTTCCGGTGCAGGGGGAGACAGTTGTTCCCTCCTTGCACTCACCAGTGCACGCACCAAGAGTAACGAAGACGGAGCTGTCACGAAGACGATCGGCAATGTCGCAGATGGCGATTTCGATCTTGTGGGCTCCAGTTGGGGCAACGTGACCAGACTTTAGGATAGGAGTGGACCCATCGAAGCTGGACCCCGAACCGGGAGGGACGAGGACCTTGTCGCTCTTGAAAAAGGGGCCATTGATGGTGATGGGGGCACCCGTGTCATCGAATGCAATCTGCTTACCATCGACGTAGATACCCATCACATCGTTGAACTTGGAACCAACCCACTCGGGGTACTCCTCTGAAGAGAAAATAAACTCGGTGAAGAAACCCGTGAAGCCGGACAGGAGCTCGACGTTCAAGGTGAGAACTGCAGCATCGTAAGAAGAAGTGCCATCGGCAAGAGCACTGCAAAGAGGGCTTCCTGCTGTTCCCTTCGCCTTGCTGATGTCACCGCCGGTGCCGGACCCAATGATGGTGTCGACGGCATTTCCGCTGGTAAGGACGGCAGCATTACGGATTCCCAGGGGGCCATCGGTGTAAGTACCGGAGCTGTCGGGGGCACCAGCATAGCTGGCGGAGACAAGCTTGATTCCAGGGCTGGAGCCAAGGATTGCCTGTGCCAAAGTATTGGCATCGCCGGTGGGGTTGATAGCGAGTCCTGAGACTGCAGTGGCGAATAAAGCCGCGAAGGTAACAGTATTAAAGATCATTGTGGGTTTGATGTTTGTAAAAAAGAAAGACTTAAAATGAAGGACTATCCTCAAAAGAGGGATTATGGTAGACAACCGGAAGCTGAAAAGAAAGAGTGATTTCGGGCTACCGATGGAATAGTGGGTGAAGAAGGAAGTGGTGGAGAGACGGGGGAGCGGTCGACTTATATATCACGGCCAAAACACTGAACCATTCAACGGATAAAAAGGAGAAGCCATTGGAGGCTGTGACATCGCCAACCATGCATTGATTGTCTTTACCCCTTGCAGGTAAGGTGCAAAAAGAAGCAAACTCAATCCGTGGGAGGGCACTCGCTTTGGTGACCAATAGGAAAGCACTGGACGGGCAGCTGCAAGTGTGCCTCAAGCTTTTTCCCGGTGGAAATCTGGACCTCCACCCCCCCCGTTCAGCCTCAGCAAACCTCTTTCAGTAAAGGCCCTTTTCCCGGATCCCAATGTACCACAGAAGCATACGATACGGTACCGTACTTGTACTGAGAGGGGTAGGCACCGTAACAGTAGGTACCGGGATACCTGGTAAGTAATTTCCCGGTAGAACTCGGAAACAGTAACAAGTGATACTCGAGTACTATTTGGTGCCTCCATCGAAGAACATCTCCAGTTACAGTGATTCGAGCGAGGGTGATGATGCACAAACATTACCACGAAATATCTCTAGCGTTAAGATTTTATGGTTGAGCGCGGGCTTGAGTGGCCAGCGCTTCAAATTAGATAACTCTCGAGGGTGCCATTACTTTCTGGATTCAGCAAGCCACGGGTATGGTGTGTGGAGATGAGGAGAGATGGACTAAGGCAGACAATAATAAGGGNTGGGGGGGGGGTTTAGGGTCGTTTCCCCATCCTATGGTGTTTTGTGACGTTCACACAATATGATACTAGGTCAAACTTCAAACCATCCAGCCAAACATCACGAGAGATGCGCGGCCCTGGCCCAGGAAAACGTGCTATTGGAGGGGTTTTCTATTTCGTGGCCCTTTCCATTACCTTCGTATCATAGAATCCCGTAAATTTTTGCTATATCCAAGATATAAATTTCTCCCCCCGTTTCTCACCAATCATCAGCCACCCTCCTCGACGGATCACACACATCATTTTTCAACTCGGGAAAATATCGCATAATATATATTCCAATCCGTATCGACACAATGCACCTCTCTATTCTTCTCACCCTTTTGCCCGCTCTAGTCTATGGACACATGCAACTGATCTCCCCTTTCGCGCTCAACCAACAAGAAAATCCGAACGCAAGATCGGGAAAAATCGACTACGACTACTCTGCTCCCCTCGATAAATCCGGTTCGAATTACCCCTGTAGGGGTCACCTCTCCGCCCTTGGTGGAGCCGCCGGAGCTTCCGTGGCAACATGGCGAGCGGGCAGCACGCAATCCTTCACCGTCAAGGGGGGCGCAAGCCATATGGGCGGCAGTTGCCAGGCATCGCTCTCCGAGGACAGCGGAAAAAGTTTTCGTGTGATGAAGTCATACGTTGGTGGTTGCCCCGTCCCTAACAAAGCTTTCACTTTTACGGTCCCCAAAGGGGCAAAGAGTGGTCCGGCAGTCTTTGCCTGGACTTGGTTTAACAATCAGGGGAACAGAGAGATGTATATGAACTGCGCATCTGTTACGATCACCGACGGTGGGAGTGGAATGGGAGCGCCGTATCCTGATATTTTCCGGGCCAACATTGGGAATGGATGCACTACTCAGGAGGGCACGGATGTGGTCTTCCCCAACCCCGGGAATGATGTCGAAAAATCATCTACTAAGACCGCACCCCCTATCGGCAATTGTGGTCCGGCCGGACCTCCCAAAAGCGTTGGGACGGCGACTCCCTCTTCCGTACCAACCCCTAAGAAGGGATGTAGTTGTGTCTGCGGTGGATACACTTTTCAATTCTCACCCGACGAGGTGTAAGCTAACTCTCCCAGTAACTTACCGCACGGGTAGTACGCGGAGGACAGGTTGTTTGGAGTCTGGACTCTGGATGGGTTTTTTATACAATATGGTGGTGGANAAATGGGTGGGGTACCTGGAAATAGGGAATAGCTGGGAACTACTTCAAGGATTGGAAAATGCGATGGAATTGGTTAACCAATGGTGGGAAGACAACAAACCGGAGGATGAATTACCCCCTACCATAAACCATGTGACAGTGGCGTGGGGGGGGGGACGAACCGGCCTCGCTTGAGTCGGGTTGCAAGTTTTTACAAAAATGCCTGGATAATTGACAGCTGAATAAAGCCTTTATTTTATTAAAAACAAAACAAAAAAAAAAGTACTTTAAAATAATAGTGCCGAAAACCCCCCCTGCAATCAGACCTCGTATACATGTGATTTCCACGAGTAATTGATTTCCATCGATTTACACACCACAAGAGAGATTCAACCCGGCCCGAGCCACTTAACATGCGGGGTTAAGATAGAAATTAAAAAAAAACACCCCACAAATCATTGAACCAGATAAACACTTCGACAACGGAAAATGCCCCAAACCGCCAGGTCCCGCTTCCGCAGACTTCCACAAATCGCCAAGAGCAACCACCCCCTCCCTCCCATCCACACCGAGCGAGAAGTCATGAGTATAGAGTATGATATGGCACCACACTCCCCTAGCACGTGATCCCCTCCCTAAATGACTGGGTATCATAATATTATCATATGATAATCATGATAACTTGTATCATACCATAGCACAAGATTACTGTAACTACCACCATAGTTATTCCCTCCGCCGCAAAACAAGTTTGTACTATTGCGGTACGGTATCACCGCACTCGCGCAGTCAGTACTGCACGGGTGCATAAGCTAATTTTACGCTCCCGTATAACGCGGCTGCTGATGCGGTGGTCGTATGATACAGTACTGAATTGTCTTATCTTCCTTGCATGTTTGTGTGCATTTGCGATACTCGGGTTGCTTGCGATACGGTGCGGTAGGTGGAACCGTGGAAGGGGGTAAGTTAGTACTCGAGTACGGCACCGGTGCTCGTACTGAGTGCAGTGCGCTGAGGGGGATGGAAGCAGGGTTTGGGCATTGTATTTTGTCTGCATCCGGTCATGAGTACCGATACCGGTACAGTACCTTGGGAACACGGCTATTGTTGCACAATCCCCCAACAACGAGAAAAAAAACCTTGTCTCGTTTTCGGATACCTTGTGTTGGATACGGGTATTGTGTGTACTCGAGTGTTGTATTGTATTGTGGCACGAGTTATAACAGACGGTATGGTACGGTGATTGCAGTGAAAGTTTATTGGGTGCTTGTATTGTATATGGATTTTGTTTTGCTAATGGATCTATGTTTTGTCACCCCAAGGGGGAAGGGGATAAACCAAGAGTGGCGACGGCTATATAGTACAGGCTTTTTATTGTATTGTATCGTATTTCCAGGTGGTTGTGGGTTATCTATTGGGGGGGATATTGGAGGATAGGTGGTTCTGTGCTCCTCAGGATTTGGAGTTCATAGGGAGGATTTACCGGTATCGTAGTTGACCTCCTCCGGTTTTGAAGCGACTTTACGCAGATATTCCGTACTAGACACGTGTTAGGTCAGTAGACCAAGGTATCATACCGTGAAAACTCGAATGGAAGATAAATGTGCTGGGAAGTTGTGGTTGCCTCTCCTGCGAAGGCGCTTTGCATATTACACCTGTTTTGTCCCTACTGAGGGCTGTGTTTGGTGTGTTTTCCCCTCGCGTGGCCGGGAAGGGGGATTCCAACGTCCTGGCACATTTATCTTCCATTCGAGTGCCGGTGCCTACGGCGGCAACGTAGATCATCGTGAGCAGAGTACCAACCTTCTCGCCAAAGCCTCCGTCCCCTCCTCCGCACCCACAGTGCCATCTATCGCCTCCTTGCCAGCCCCCAAAGCCCCTTCCGCCTCCTCCAACGCCCTCTCCAGTGCCTCGCCCGTCCTATCATCCTCCCCATAAACCACCGAAATCCTCCGAATCTGTGCCTTAATCCCGTTGATATACCCGCAAAGAAACACATAGTACATTCTCTGCAACACCCCCTCCACGCTAGCCTCGTCGAGCCCGTTCTCGTTAGAGGACAGTCCAAGTCCTGGGAACACCCTCGATGCGGAAATCCTTGTCGGTGCGGTGATGGAATTGTAAATAAAATACTGGAACGACAGGCCATTGCTTAGGATGGCCAGGACGGGCGACCAGAGACCGTTTGTGGCATTTGTGCAGTCGCACTCTGTCCCTGTTAAGCACTCGCACAAAGGATGGAGGCAATGGGGGTAGGAAAAACCTTCAACTTCACTCGCAACCAACGCAAGGCTGTTCTCGTCCGTTAGCTCCGCGTGGATGAACACCACGGTGATGCTCCCGGATACTTCGAATCTGTGCACCAGCGTTTCATGCTGCGCCTCTCGCTCCTCGTCCGGTAGAACCTTGTGTATGCTTGCACGGAGGGTTCCCTTGAAGAGTGGGAGGAGGCGTTTCCACAGGGTTGAGATGTATATCCCCTTCTCTATCGTCGGAAGCGAGGGTAAGAGGGGGTTGAATTGGTAGCCCAAGTCCGAGAGGTCGTGGCAGGTGCCTTTCACCAATTCTTCCGGGAGTGCAACGGTGGAGGGACCCGCGGGGGCTGTTGGGAATGGAAGGACTAGTAGTGAGGGGACGTCCTCCACTTTTCTGGAATCCTGTTTTGGTGGTGAAAGCATTGCTGTATATACCTCGTTTTAGCTTCCGGGATGAGATGATTGACTGTTAGCCCCCTCCGGGGATAACAACTAACGCACCATTTCCACAGCTCCCGCATTTCTCCCAGGTATACCCTACCCGTTCGACTACCTTTCGAACCGCAGATGAAACGGAGATGTTCGGGTTCGAGTTGATTAAGCCCCGGCATATCTGCGGAAGCAATTTGGCTGTTGCTGGCTTTGGGGGACGGACGGTACGGAACGCAAGATCGTAGTCTCGTGTGGAGGGGTCGGCGTCAGATGGTGCGATCCAAACTTTGTCGGAGGGAGAAAGGTTTCTGTTTATTGAGGTGATGTGGAGTGCACGCTTGGGGAGTATATGATGGAGAGGAGTGGCCCTCAGGGGGGAGATGGATCTTAACATGAGCTTTGATTCAAAGAGGTCGTGGAGGGAATAGGTGTTTGATTGTAATTTTCGTGATCGGGGGGGGTAAGTCTTGAAGTTTATTTGGGGACGTCACTGACAAAGTGGCCCGGTGAAGCATTAATCCGGTAATGACCCACGCATTTGGTTTCCGGGCACCTTACTATGCAATCAGCAGGTACGATCTTGGCAACAAAGGAAACGTGTCCCCCCAGGTTTTCCATACTCAACACCAATATCCAATATGCGCGTATTATATCTAGCAGCAAAAAATGAGAAAGGTTCCTTTATATATATATATATATATATATTCTAGCCCAAAGATTTAAATATTTATATGTTAGGTTATAGGAGTTCTACAAAATCTGAAGGTCAGAGCTCTGAAGGGGGAGTTCGGAATCAATGCCAACATGGCCAATTTGTACGATCATATCTGATTGCACACTGTGACAAAGTAGGCTAGCTTCATGTCTCTATATCGGTACATGTATTAGGACAGTCAAAAGAAGTTGTGAAATTTGTGAAGCTAGCGTCCCTATGACTGTCATCTTGTTACCAGAGCTTGGAGGACAGGATTTGCCATGTTTGCTTCTGGTAGCAAATCGAAAATCGGAATTTTGTATGGAAAACCTTGGGGGGGGGGCACATTTCTTTTGTTGCTAAGATCGTATAGCAGTTTACTGACTACGTTAAGGCATGATACCGGTACGTGGGAGGGATGAAACTGGGCTTCCACCAAGGCCCAAGGTTGAAGAAATGGGTATGGGCAGAACGTTGGACAATGTATTTCTATTGTACTTTGTAATATGTGGGTGATAGTCGGGGGAGAGGATGAAGACTCTCGGCCATAGATAAATACCGGTGTGATGCTGTACGGTACGTGAAGCCACTGACTAACCATATAGTAGCGACAACGATTGCCCCTGGATTGAGTTATAAAAGATACTCGAGCGCCCTGTCCTGAAAACGGGTCTTAATATGGTGGGGAAAACTTGAACCGGAGCTCCGACAACATTCGCTCTGCTTAGTAATACATGATAGTTTGTATTCCAGTGCTGTTCACGATCAGTTAATCATTCCTTCTTGGCGTAATGAGCTCTTCTCTCTTGGTAATTATAATAGCTAATAACCGGGTGCGACATTTGGGTCTAGCATAAGTGCACCTAGCTTTAAACCCCTATTGCGCCCAAAGTTAACATTTTTAGAATACCTTTCTATTTCGGAATCTCCAACTTACTATCGAGAGCTTACTATTGAGGAACAGAGGGGGGTAAAGAAAAATAAAGTTTGAGTCTTCACATTTTGAAGTTGGGCATTTTTTCAGGTTTGAAGAGCCCTGGTTAAAGGACTCCCCGGCCATGACAAGAACGGGTTGTCATTCCAAATTTCGAAGCTCACCAATCCTCCTCATAGTGATTTGTCCGGATTATCAGGGAGAAAACCGGGCGCAACGGAAGAGAGAATGATCTTGGTTAAGTATTTGGGGGGTGTTGAGTGAGAATGTTTGAAGAACGAGGAGAACATACGGATGAGGAGTTCTGTGCCCGGCTTCCATAGAGACTCAGGTCTTTGAGCTCATCTTCAACTTCGATCTTGTAAGGAGCAACTTGGTCCGTGCCTGAGGAGGGTGGCTCACCTCGCTGTATCTGGAATACACTTTTGCTTTGGTGATGGAGGGCACATGCTCGGACGATCGGAGTCCAGAAATATAGTGGATTTTAGGTGTAGAGCTCGGGGGGCGAGGGAAATGGATATTAAGTTAGCAAGGAAGCCGATTATATCAAGAAACACTAGGTAAGATCTCCAAGCGGATAGGTAGTGCTTTCAAGCGAATTCTCTCCGGGTTCAGAGAGGATTTCGGGGAGTCGATACTTGAATCATGATCGATCAATCGGGTGTGAGGGTGTTGTCCACCCGACACCCTTGGCAGGGAGTGTCTCTACATGGCTCAGAAAGTAGCCCCCACCTTCACTTATGTTTGCCCCAAGCCTATGCCCCCGGGGGGAAAATGAAAGTCTTCCCTTTGAGCTCAACCCGTTTAGAAAACGAGTTGCGGTGCATTCTTCTGCATTAAACTGGGGATGCATTGGATTGTGAGGATTGAAATTGAAAGAATCCACTCGCACCGAGGAGACCCGAATAAAATCAGCTAAAGAGACCTCCTGAGCAAAGAAAGCACAGGGTTTTCGGCGGCCGACCATCCCAAGCTGGGTTCTTGAGTAAAATCTTGGATAAGTTAAAGTGCCGCGCAATTCTCGACTCCTCCGATGGAAGCTAGTATATATAATAGAGTAGCTATAGACTCGTGCGTATTACAAGCCCTCTGGTAGTGAAATTGGTGGCTTAGTAAGTGCACGGGGAAGGGGTTTGGGGCAGCATCATGAATGATCTTTGTGTTTCATGGGAAAGTGGTCTTCTTTGGACATTTGGAAAGGGATTTCCGGATCATTAAATACTGGAAAAAGGAGGGGGAGACGCGTCAGAGCATTCTTCGTAACCCGGTCGCCACATATCTCCAATTCCTCTCGGGACACGCAATCATGGGACTATAGTCATGGCATTTCCCCCTTTTCTGGAGATTTTATTGGAATATATTCTCCCCTAGCTAAGGGCTTGAGCTACATATTTCTCTGATATTTTCAACATATAGAATTCCCCTATTGCTGTTCCCTGTTCCGCTCCTATGAGATCTCTCACCGTCTTTCGGACACGAATACCCCCAGTCCTTTCCCTCGGAGAAGGTTTCTGCTTGAAGTCGGGCACAGGAAACTTTAGGAAGAGAGTTTTCTTCGAACTACAAGCGTTATTTGTGTCAAATTTTTCTATCGAGCATAACGGTGGCCGGGGGTGTGCTCATTGGGAAGCTCGAGATTATGTTCTCGACTGATCGCTCCCTTCTGGGAGCATGGCGCCCTCCATGATCTAGGGATGGTAGATCTGGTGTCTAAACTTGGTTTTCACCTTTTATTTGGGTTTTCTTGAAAGCTCTTCGGCTCTGGAACGTATCTCGCAGTGAGGTAGGATCACCTGAGTACTTTTTTTTTTTTTTTTTTTTTAAAAAAAAAGGAAATTGTGGATCCGAAAGACCGAGATAGCGGGTAGTTTGAAGTGATGGCCGACCTTCTGGATTATAAAAGTGCATTTGTGAAAAGGGGATAATAGATACGCTAGGATTTCCTGATTGTCCTTATATCCTAAGTTACTGGTATGATGCGTGCCCGAGCATTCTTCTCCTTTTCTAAGGACAATTCTCCGTTCGCCTCTCCGGGGCAAATTCTGGACTGGAATTCATTTTTCCAATTGGGTCTTCGATGAATAAGCGAATGAGAGACCATGGACCTTCGCCACGTAATTGACGTTACTACTTGCTGTTTGAGAAATCTGAAAGATATAGGTAGATAGCCACTGCATGTATGTAATCTCTTGTGTCGTGATCGGCCGTGATTTGGTCAGGCTGAGGAAGGTGCCGGAAGAGGGTGCAGTCAAAAACCTACTTGTAGTGTAGGAGTATATTCAGATATCTATGATGAAAAGGTGCCATAAAAAGTACAGTAGAGGTCGTGACAGGAAGTGGTGGGTGTTTTGTGGTGGCTCGTTACCACCTTATTGCTAGTTTTTGCGACAGCGCACCGCAGAAAAATACTCATCATTTTCTATCACCCTCCTGTATAATACACAAAATACAATACACCAACTAGAAATATGACAGATCGTTAAATAAGACTTATGTCGTATCATCCTGGGCCAATAGTAGCCCATCTATGCCAGAATGGTGGACCTTCTGCTTGAGAAACCCTTGATTTGCTAGTGACAGACATACCAACTCAGGAGACAGCATGGAATATATGGATATGAGCTTACCCGTGCACCGGTATCTCACTTTGCTGGATGCTTTTTAGATCCAAGAGGATTGGAATATCAGCTATTAGGAAAGCCGGGGCCAGCGTAATGCCACCGCTATGCCTGTTCTGATATCCACAGTCACGCCATTGGGCCCCTCGCTCGCATGGGGAGGAAAGGTATCCTCAAAGGAAAGGGAAAAGCCGCGTGCCAAGAACAACTTGCTGCCGATTTACCGTTCTCACGTCCGGGCGAGTTTTCACAGGGATATCATTGCAGTAACGAAGGGGTGCCTTTGGCCGTGCACGGGACGTGGTTTCTGAAAGAGCCATGAGTCATAGATAGACAGCCGAAGGCCGTCAGACACTTGTGCTTTACGGTGGAGCTGGATTTTGTTTTATGGGGTATACTCGTTCGCTTCCCACTTCCTGGACGGCTGCTACCAATTTATTGGGGCAGCTATATTTTATCGCACCACTCGTAAGTATCCCGGAGCTCCATGGTCTGAGTGGATGTAAAGAGGAAACTCTTTCCCTCAAGTCTTTCAGGCCCACCGGCACTTCTAGGCATTGATCCCAGCCTTGGCGAACCACAGGTGCACGGTACGGGTAGTAGCTACGCTCCCGGTAACCCGAATAGATCCATGATGATTCAGGAGGTTGGGCATCTGTCCGCCGATCTGCCCATCTTTGTCCGGGCTGTGACAACTCACCAGGCTCAAGTGTGGGTTTCCCTCATGCGCACTCACAATCATACTTGTTTTTCGGAAAGTAACCAATCCCCAAGGACGCTTAGCATAGGGTTCTGGAACGTGCAGTCACACCTGATCACTCGGTTTCACACGGCCTATTGTTGACGGAGGGGGTCCCAGCTGGACGGGGTGGGGGCAAATTGCTAGCGGCGCTGAAAATGCTGTTTCAGCAAGTGATGATCCGGTAGGTTGCATTTAAGGCAACTCTGGGCTGTTGAGACTGGTTTAGTACTGGCAGCCTTCTTTGATCGCACCTTTCTTTAGTTATTTAGTTGCCTGTGTAGAGTTGAAACAAGGCCATCGGAATATCCCCGGGAGCCCCGCGGATAATTACCTTGGGAAACGCCGGTCGGATGATGGATGAAAGTTAGTTCCGACACTTGAGGTGTGAATCCGCGTATGTACTTACTGTTACTTGGGATCTCAACAATACAGCATCTTTTTCAACCTGTGGAGGCCGCGTCAGCTTTAACAGGGTGCTCTAATAGAGCTCGTCTTCAAAACTCGTATTTCGAACTTCATCCCCTTTCCATCCGTTTGGCATTCAAAAAAACCCAGACCTTTGATAATTGAATAGTTTTGATACGGGACCTGCGGAAGTGGGCTTGCATTCCACCTTACATTTTGAGCGATATTAATATGTTCAGCGGCGGTGCCCATCTTTGGGAAGCGGAAAACGGAAATATATTCTTTAGACAATGCCAGCAATCACTCACCTAACTCGTCGGTCATCAACCACTCAATCTCGCTCGCATACCTCATCGCCGATCCCCCAATTACCTTCACGACCAAATGCAAATGCCTGATCAATCGCGTTCATTTGATGCAGATGTTTCTGCGTCGTCCCCTACTGGGCGCCATTATGGGAGATACCACGCCAGTCGTGTAAGTCATGTCTGGATGATGGACGGATATGGATCGTGCGATTGGTTATATGGGTTTGATGCGAGCGGCGTCCTTTTCTGTCAATTATGCTTGAGCGGGGAATAATACTCCACCCCAATGGCGGAATTGGAGCTGATAGACAGGCCATCCATGACTAAATGGTTTGTGCTACACTTCCAGGTGGGGATGGCTGGATTGAACTTTCCAGGTCCTGGATGGGTAGGTTGCTATCAAAAATAGATGGAGTGTACTTGTAGACTGTGAATGCCGTATATACTTGGACCTTGAGATCAAACCCCAGGCCGTACTGATGCCAATATATCGGAAATGGGGCCTCCGGCAACGGTCGGATGTTTTTTTTCTTGAGAGAGAGAGGCTTGTCAAGCTTTTCCTAGATTGCCCTAGCAAGTATTATCCCTTTGCGGAAACTTGATGACGCCCGAATACTTGCACCTACAGAGTCTTTTCTTCGGAAAACGGTTCGAATTCGTGCCCGGAGGTTCAATTGCTTGTCAAAGGCCTTGCTCGATACTATATAATGGGGCTGGTTTCAATTTCGGAATTCAATTCGCCCTCAATGCTGTATCTGGGATGTAGAGGGAGGCATTTTAGGACCTACGGTTGACACAGGCACCAGTGCATAAAGACAGCGAGCCATGGATCGGGCATAATCAATGATATACCACATCCAATGACTATGGGATCCGTATCCCATAGCCCGCCCCCGGCATCGAGAAACGGGATCGGGGCCGGGGACTGCCCTCCGGCATGTTCCGTTATATATTGCGGGTTGCACGGTCGCCGGCCCATTTCATTCTGTTTCCTCGATTCTGCGGTTAGGCACGAGCATAAAGTAGATGCAGAGGGATTAATGATGTGTGTTCGAGCCTGGGAACGAGTTCTATGACCCTCGGTAGACATGGGCTGTGTTCATCCATCCAGCCAAACAAATTGTAAGCCGAGTTCGTATTACTCTACACTTTCGGAAGGCAAAGCATCATGAGAACAATGAGCGTGGTCTCTGTTGCGGCCACCTCCAAAGGCGCGGGAGGAGTGAAAATAGGAAATGAGCGGGTAAGGCTTAAGTATGAGTGCTAGGCGCATTCGTTGGCAATGTCGTGTAAAGTTCATGCGTTGAAGGCAACCTAATGGCGCGGGAGGCAAATTGTGTAGGATACGAGGGAGATGTAGAGCGCTGTACCGCACTCCCCGGTAGAGTCACCGCTGGAAGTATGTACTGTACTCTACTTGTACAAGTGAAGCACCGGTAGACATTATCGACGACTACGAATGATGGGTTTTTCCCGAACAAAAATGCCAAGACTGCCTGGCTTCCTTTTCAGTGGGGTGTGGCAGGGCTGTGCTTCTTTCAGCACTGTAGGATAATAGCCAACTCGACTAGAACACAGGTACCGGTACTGTACCCTCTGAGCACCACAGTATTACCACTCCAATACCGTGCTCGAGTACTGTACTCGGGGGTGAGGGTAAGTCGGGCACGGTGCCACAAAAAGTCTTGGTTTATTGCCTATTCTGGGTGTCGCCCGACTTTTTTCCTCATACAAAAAAATTGGTGCAAAACGCGTTTGTATGGGTAAAAACCCTAGTTACTTTATATGGGTGTCGCCCGACTTAACGCACCCCCCGAGTACACTTGTAAGACACCACTACCAAGGGGGGGTGGGGGGGGGTATGCAACTGCGATAATTCTACGAGTAGTGGTGTTATGGAGGGTTGACGGTCGCCAAGAAGTACAGCAGCCATGGTGATGTCTCCCTAAGATCGAAGAAATATTCGTATCCGATGAAGCTGTGTGCGGGAGGTAAAACAGAAGAGGGACTAAGAGGGAGGAGGCGGGGTGGGAATGAAATGATAAGGCTCGAATAATGTTATTATTATATTACCACAACAACGTTGGTTCCACTCGAGGACCTTTTTAAACGGCCGCAACATGGATCACGTTATCCTCATTCAAGATGGGAAAGGGAAGGGGGGGGGAAAAAAAAGGATCGATCTCCAGAGTATTTCTTGATGAGAGTCAATTCATTATTATTTTTCTTCCTATCTTGCTCTACCTGGCCTCGACGCCATAGGGTTTTGGGTGGTAAAAACTGCCGTTACGGAATCCGCTAAATTATCAAACGGGGGCGGGCTTTTTTAGAAGTGTATCAGACGAATGGGGGAGGGGGGGGAGGGGGAAGTGGTTGTGGGCCGGATAGACCCCGCCTGGGTTCCCCGCACATAAGCAGCTGTGAGTAGTGCCGGCGATGAGTGACTGACTGGATGGGTGATTGAGGGATTGAGGGGGTAGGTGAGGAAGGGGAGGAGTGGGATAGCTTGGGAAACGTGAACGGTGATACTGGTATCCTTTAATACGGCACTCGAGCACCGTACTGTCGCATAGTAGAGCCAGCCATACCAGCACCTCACCGGTGGAAGGTGGAAGGTGACAGAGGCGTGTTATGTGGAGAGAGAGAGAGCCCCACCAAGCCACTGTTTATCTCTTATCACCCCACCAGTGCCCGGCTGGCCGGAGCTGAACCGCTGAGCCTTGCCTAATGTAGAGTATAGTACAAATACCTCGCCCCCCTCTCCCTTTTCACGAGAAAGCAGAGATTCGACGATTCAGGAGGCTGCCATCTTTCCATGCTCAAACCCGGAAACCAATCTCCTGTGTTCCAAGGCTGGTATTATGCTATGGTAGGCTAACACGTCAGTTTGTTGACGGTTGTTACTCGAGTGCAAGTATTATTGCTGCCCTTTGGGAAGTACAGTACCCAACT
Organism: Tuber magnatum; assembly: GCA_003182015.1. Classification (NCBI taxonomy): domain Eukaryota; kingdom Fungi; phylum Ascomycota; class Pezizomycetes; order Pezizales; family Tuberaceae; genus Tuber; species Tuber magnatum. Next base: position 80,118 of record PYWC01000011.1, on the reverse strand, counting down.
GTGCAGTACAAGTACAAGAGTAAATGCCCTGTGATCTTTGACAACGGAACCTCTCACAGCCATCAATCAGTTGGCAGGGTAGTTGGTAGCAAGCTTCTCCCCCTCCCCCCCCCCA
>PYWC01000011.1:51045-76283 GCA_003182015.1 Tuber magnatum | reverse complement strand
CCCACCAGCACCTCTGATTCCCGCATCCGGGCCTGGCCCCGTAACTGCCTCTATGCCCGTTTCCATGCCCAGGCAGGATATGAGCACCTATAGTAGCGATGAACGAGGGATGCGCGATCATATGCTCCGCAATATGGAAGCTCTTGCATTGGAGCCCCGTTACGACGACCGCGGGCGTGACAGGGAAATCATGCCTTTTGGAGGAATGAGGGCTCTGTCTCGCCGACGGCGCTCGCAAAGCCGCGGCCGAAAGCCCGCCGATGACGAACTTCGATGGACGAAAATTAGCCGTGACATTGTTGCCCGCCGAGCGGTCGAGGTTAAGGGATACGACTTTGAAGAACAACCCGACTCCATTGTGGTCTTCCGAGTGTTGAACGAGAGTGAGATTGATGACCTCATCGATCTTTCCGAGCGCATCCGTAGCGGTGAGGTGAGGGTGATTCGGCGTGACGACTTGGGTAAGGAGCATAAACGCCATCGCCGTCGGCACTCTCAACGCCGCCAGAGCTCCCGTAGCCGTCCAGTGTCAATGCACGGGTACCCAGTCACGGGCGGGCCCGGCCCTTCAGCCAACCGCCCGCCCCCGGCAAAGCCAGCCATCGTGATACCCGCTCCTGACCCGCCTCCAGCCGAAGCGCCCGCCCCACCACTCCAGCAATCTGTTGAACCATCTGGCGCTCGGGGTGGAAGGCCCACTGAGGATCCGAACAAGCCGGGGACGTACATTGGATACAGCCGTAACCCGCCGAGGAGCGCTGTAGATTCGGGTCCATACTAGTGTGTTCCCTAGTTCCATTTTCTCATGATACGATACTAATATTGTGTTTACAGCCGACAAGCTAAAGGGGGCGGTTAAAGCGACATGAATTTATACTTAGCTTATCTCTTTTGTCCACTGCTATTATTATCACTACTCTATGTTTTGTCTCTTTTCCCAAACAAAAGTTGGCGTGCTGCCACGCGATCATGTATTTCACTGTGGCATGGTATCTATTAGCGGGAATCAGATGTGAAGGGGGGAGGAGGGAAAAGGGAAGAACTTATGTTGAACGAATTTCTTTGGGTCAGTTTTTTCCTGTAAACGTTTATATCCGGGATGGGAATAGTGTTTCTTTGGAGTTGGCTTCTATTTTGTTCACTCTTTGAACCGGTGGGGTGGCTGGATCGGAATGGAATGGAAGGGGGGGTGATGTTTCTGCTTGTCTGTCTGTCTGCGAGTGGGTGGTGGGCGAATGTCATGCATGAGCACTCACTCGGTTTCTTATGTAACTATTTGTTCGATTGGTGGTTGAGGATGTTGATATATCCCACGATGCCCTTTGTTTGCTCACTTGCCCACTTTTCTTTTTCTTTCTTTCTTGCGCTATGGCGCACGTGTGGCAGTGGTAGAGGTGGTTGCTGGCTGGTTGACATGAGGTTTATTTTATTTTGTTCGCTATATTGTACAATGTTGCTCATTATTTATGGAGAGCTATGATACTCCACTCTATCACACTTCTGTTAACCTCTACTCTACACAAAATGCTGGCCGCATGTTATCCTTTCCGGCCCGGCAGGGAAGAGATATGAACGAAAATGTCAAGGAACGTAAATAAGCGCACGACCCCATATCCCCCAACCAAAACCGACGATGGACGGAGTTAGCATAACACAACCGTCACCCCATTTCCCGCCCGTATTCATGGACACCCGTTGCCAGAGTATCTATCGTACACAAGTCAAGTTGACAAAAGCAATGCAAGGGGATTGAATCCGGCATCTTGGAGCTCTGCATTCTAATTCTGATTGTGTGTGTGTAATCTGATGTAAAACGCGCCATTCAGGAGGTCACCTGGGGAGATCCCACACTGGGGAAAGAAGTTGGAATCATCATAATATCATGCCCTTCGATACAGGCGGTGGTAGGGCTTGTGCAATTTGCACTGTGCAGTATATGAAAGTATAATATAAGGACTCGAGATGCATCAACTTGGGTCTCAAGAAAGATTCCATCATGTCTTGTGTAGATGCTGTCGTCCTGGTATGCGATTATGATTATGCGGTGGAAGTGGCACCACAGAGCACAGTACAGTATAGTACAGTACCGCTCTTCAAGTTTTGTATGGTGTGTAGTATGTATGATATTTAAAGTTTCGACCGTAGAGGCAGTTCCGACGGACGACACGACACCAATTATTCCCCGATTTTTTTTATTTTTATTTTTTACACCATCACGGACCAGTTAAGACGAGTCTTTTAACTCGTTTTTTTTTTTATCACAAGGCTAAAGTGAGGGGGGNTCTCCCCCCCTCCCACTCTCTTATTGTTCCCCTCCTCCTCCTCAACCGTATTGCCACCGTCAGTCGGGCGGAGCAAGTTGTAACCCTGGAGAGAGAAGCCAGCACAGGTACCACGTGTATCGTGCTCTTGAGGGCAAAGAACTGCGTACCTTCGTCATATGTCAGGCGAAGGGAGTGGAAGGAGGAGAGGGTGATCCTCCAGAAGGATAAACGAATGCTATTTGCACTTGCTCAACCGACATCACTGTTGTTCCCTTCCTGCCTGGTGCTCGCCCGGTTCGGTTCGGGGTTTAATCTACGCTACCGGTAGACTATTACTGGTGGTTGTGAAAGCTGCCCGTTCCATTCGTGGGTCGGTCACCGGCTTGACCGCCCATTTTATTTATCTGTTCCAGGTTTCACCTCTTCCTGCCCAGCTACCCATCCGTAGTTCGACATCGCCGACATCTCAAACTTTCAGGCACAGTTGGAACTGGGCGAAGGTTGATAAGGAAAAATAAAATAAATACACCAGGGAAGGGGAGGGGAAGAAGAAGAAGAAAAAAAAACGAGTCATCAACAACATCATCAGCATCAGCACCACCATCGTCATCATCATCACCATCATCCTATTTCCCCGAAAAGGAGAAGGAGAAAGGAAAGAAAGAAAGAGAATTTCTGGACGACCAGCATCCGTTTATCTCCTTTCCATCCCTTTCCGTCTCCCTCTTCCTCCCCTTCCTTACCTTTCCCTACCCACCCCCTTCTTCCCTCGCTCCTCCATCCCTTCCCGCTTCGACGTGGCACATCACACACAGATCATCTCTCCACCGCCGCAAAAAACGAGCGGACAAGCAAAGCAACTCTTCAACAACCCCTCATCAACCCGCCTTTTTTCCCCCCCCTCAGCTGTCTTCAGAATAACGCATCCCTACTGTATCCCTCCTCTTTTCTCTATAGCAACGACATCGTCTTTCACCCTCATTGCTGTTGGCGTGGAGCCGTGGTTTTGCTTGATCTTGTCTTATTTTACTTTTCAACTCCCTTGTGACACATAACCGAGCTCCTTTTTTCCTTTTTTTTTTTTACCCTTCTTTTGAACCCCTCGCCGATAAACTAGCCCCGCCATGCCCCATAACCGACAACGATCTCCGGTCGGGAATAGAAAAAAGCGTCGTGATGACCCTCACCGCATGTCCACAGGCTCACTACCGGGCGGCCCGGAAAGTTATTATAGTGGGCCACTACCCGCTGCTCCTCAGGCACCCGCTCCTCCTTCTCAAAACGCCTGGTCAGTTCCTCAGTCTCCCATTTCTAGTAATGAGAGCATAGGGACGTACCCCCCGGGATCCCGGCTAGGACATATGCATCACCATCCTCCGCATCACGGTTATCCACAAGCTCCGGCTCCCCCGGCTATGAGGGGCGGTGATGCTGGTCATGCGTACAATGGTGGTCGCCCCAACGTTGGGAGAAATATGCGGGCTGGGGATAGACAAAATGTTATTCACCAGCAACACTCGCAGCATCCGCAGGAATTTGAGCCGCACCCAGAATTTGACTACAGAAGCCATCCACCCCGAGGGCCTCTGGCGCCTCATCGGGGATCGCGCTCTTCTTCTCGCACCAGGGATGGTGACTTTTCCCCCCCTGGCTCTGCTGGTGGTATGTTATACCTTGACCCCATATAATGTAACTGCCCATAGTAACACATGGCCTCTAGAGAGTAGCGGTTTTTCTGGCACAGGCTTCGAGCCCCTGGGTCGTCATGGGGGTTATGTAATTCCCTCTGTCCAACGGTCGAATAAAGAATACCGTCTTAGTGGACCTCTACCCGGCGAGCGCGACTATAGAGGGACTGGGGGAACGGTGTACAACCCAGCTAGCGGTAATAGACCCGTCCTTGGCGGGGAGCGGCGATATGAAAGAAGCTCGTCTCGGGGCCCGCATGGGTTAGGCCTTAGAGACGGCCTATCGGACGAGTACTTTGATGAGCAGGATACGTATGACCCACGCTCGGGCGGAAGGAGAATGGTTAGCTCCGGGATTCCCAGCTCGAATGCGGGTGCCCTAGTAAGGTCCCGATCACGGTCAGCTCCTCCCGAATCGCGGGCAATGATTCCTCAGCCTGCCCCGGCTTCCGAATCCGATGGTAGCAGTAGCTCATCGTCTTCTGGCACTGCTCCCCAACCCGGAACGGGAATTCGACTGGAATACGCCGGGAATTCTGTGGATATCACATACACGGGAAGTGGGGGGAAACCGGTAAGCATTGGGAGCATCACCATCAATACTACTGCTCGGACCACTGCTATCCCAATATCGCCAGCCCCTCAGGCGATCACTGCACCCCCAATGCAAGCAATCACTGCACCCCCATCTGCTCCAGCTCCAGCTGCCCTGCCTGCACCCCCGCCTCCGCCAGTACAGCCAGTTATGATTCCACCGCCTCCCGCTCCAGCCGCCATTCCACCTCCTGGAATTGAGCCGCTCATACTTCCACCCCCACCAGCACCTCTGATTCCCGCATCCGGGCCTGGCCCCGTAACTGCCTCTATGCCCGTTTCCATGCCCAGGCAGGATATGAGCACCTATAGTAGCGATGAACGAGGGATGCGCGATCATATGCTCCGCAATATGGAAGCTCTTGCATTGGAGCCCCGTTACGACGACCGCGGGCGTGACAGGGAAATCATGCCTTTTGGAGGAATGAGGGCTCTGTCTCGCCGACGGCGCTCGCAAAGCCGCGGCCGAAAGCCCGCCGATGACGAACTTCGATGGACGAAAATTAGCCGTGACATTGTTGCCCGCCGAGCGGTCGAGGTTAAGGGATACGACTTTGAAGAACAACCCGACTCCATTGTGGTCTTCCGAGTGTTGAACGAGAGTGAGATTGATGACCTCATCGATCTTTCCGAGCGCATCCGTAGCGGTGAGGTGAGGGTGATTCGGCGTGACGACTTGGGTAAGGAGCATAAACGCCATCGCCGTCGGCACTCTCAACGCCGCCAGAGCTCCCGTAGCCGTCCAGTGTCAATGCACGGGTACCCAGTCNAAAAAAAACTACGTTTTCCTTCTTCCGGTGTTTTGGTGAGGGGGTAATCCTTCTATCTCTCGTTTGTGATTTACACCTGAACATGACCGTAATCCCCTGTGTGGAATCCGTGAGAGTGGTATCATTCCGATTAGTTTCGGGAGCGAGATTTTGCCTGAAGAAGATCTGGGGGTGCGGGCGTAGGGCGGGGTGTATTCCCCCGTGCGGTACGGAATTAATCGATACATGCTCAGAGTTAGGAGCCCCTGTTCGGTGTTGGACAGGCCAATTGAAGAGCTTTTTTTTTTTCATGATGGGGGTGATTAAGGGGGGGTTGGGGTGGTACAGTACATGTTCCGACCATCCGAGACTCAGCTTTAGTTGGGCATTATTCCTCTGGAACATGAAGTAGACGATCTACGTTGGGCATTGGTTATTTTAACCTCCCCATGGGGTTCAAGAGTTTTTTTTTTTTGTCCCCTTCCACGGCCACGATGTCTAATCTCATCCCTTAGCGGTGAAATACAGCTCCAGCCCTATGATATACGCTTTGCACAACCGATACTACAGAGCTCAAGCCAGGGAATGCTCTATGTATTCCCGCAGGCAGACGTGTACTATAAACCCGACCATGATCATCGGGGTTCATGTGCACCTGCTGGAAGGAGAGGTCCTCGTGCAGCCAACCTCGGCCGAGAGAGAGTTTACTTTGCCCGATCGGCTTTGTGGTGTTTTATAGGAAGGCAGGCTTACTCATTCCGCAGTCACCGATTCCTGGCATTGAGGTTTGCATCCCTGGTTGGTATAACTTGACAACTTGTGATATTTATGGGTCCCGGTGGGTATCATAGTCGGGCAGGTAGAGAGATGGTTTGCATTCCTTTTATCCCCGATATCACGAGTGAGTGAGTGTGCGTGCGTGCATGTATGTGTATACTCTTGGGTGATCCAACGTAAGGCTTATCCTACAGTTACCGGTTTGGTCCTTCCGGAGTATTTGCGGAAACTATGGTCGTCGAATTTTTACCCCAATTCATTTCTGCACCAAGCTTATGAGCACGTTTTGAGAGTATACGCTATGGGAGGAGTCGATGGAAATTAGAAAGGAACACCCGACGCATAACTTCAGCTGTCCCCCACGTTTTATATACCGCTAGTGGGCCTTTGACGTGAGTGCTTGTGATAATATACGGTCCAAGGATTTCCACCCTAACTTCTGCAACGGGAGATCCGACATGTCCGGCATGACGCCCCGAGCGAAACTCCTCCAGATGTTAACTTCAATCTAACGTAACTTCGTCCACACACACACACACACACACGTACAGTACACACAGATAACATCGCTTCTTTTCCTCCCATTACGGATACTCGAACGGCTCAAGTAACTTAACATCCTCCTCCCCCCCACCTCCCTCCTCCTCTCCACGAAAAAAAAGTGCAGTAACGTGATACGACTAAAAGCCCTCGTATTCAATTTCAATTTCCGAACTCATAATTCCCATGCGTCCGGAAAGCATACGGCACATCACAATAGGGGAAATATCATACCCTTTATAATACAAACCAACGGCATAAACACTCACAATTCATCACTCAACTTTCACGTGAATTTCCATGACACCGAATCCAAGCATGTGCCGTAGCACATACCGGTGCAGCACAAGCATCCTACCCACCCACACCTTCGACCCCACCCAGATGGCCGGGTATAACGTACGCGGTGGAATGGATCGGGGGTACGAGAGATGTTTCATCCGGGAACTCAGATGATCAACCCACGGAGAGTTTAGGTGGATAGATCGATGGACGAAGTTGTGGTAGCGAACGTTCGCGGGAGGGTAGGGGGGGTAGGGTACCGGTATTGGTGATGTGCAGTAGAGGTTCGTGAATACAGTCGTTGGAGTGAACGACCAGATTAAGTTACCCCACCTCAACACAAGCAGCGACAAAAAAAAAAACAGATATAGCTTTTTTACCGGTACGCTACCGCTATCGCACCGGCACCGCGTAAAACCTTGACCCGGTCAATCCCCGTGCGCTCACTGCGCAAACCACTGATCCCGTTCCCGGGCCGCATTGAACACCCAAGTCATGATGATCCCCTTCCCCCGTTTTGAAAGGCTAAATGTACCACCGGCCGTTTATCGCGTCCCGATAATTAAGTTACGCCGCAAATGGGCGAAGCACCCATCACAACCCCTCACTCTAACAACTCCCCCCCCAACACGAACCGAAACGTAACATAACCCGAGAGAGCACATGCCCTGGCCATGCCCCAGCTCAGTCAAAAACCCCACCAACCAACCGCACGGTTTCTCACATAATCGGTATTACCATACCCCCACCCCACCCCCCCAAACACGAATCTCCTCCCTGGCGAGTATGATACGTAACTTATAATATCCCCCTTTCGTCGGAAATTACTATCACCGCCTAAGTCATGCTTCACCCAACTGGCCGTGACAGAGCTAGGCTGCCACCCCAATCAATCTCCTCTAACCACCCACGCATTCCGCAGCCGGCCGGTACGCGCATACGTGAATCGCGATCACCGTATCGTATCGTGTCGCATTGAATCGCGTCGCGGGTAGATTGTTGGCTGTTGTTGTTTTCACTGTTGTTGTATTTATGCGTGACGTAATTGTTTTCCGAAGGCATTGCCATGCAGGCGATAAGAGCAACAGTGATATCGAGGGGATTGATTTGGGAAGAAAAAGAAAAAGAAAAAGAAAAAAGAGACCCCCGAGTTGAGTAACGACGGGGTGTGGCTATTTCGAGGCTATACGATTGGATTGGATTTATGCTTCCGTGATGGGTAGATGGAGGGTTGCATGAATTATTATTTTTATTGTCCATCTCTGTTGGTGGAAGTTGTTGAATAAAGGAGTGCCCCGAGTAGGCTACCATTACTCCCACCACTACCACTTCCGGGCAGAAACTTGGCACGTGGCCGGTAGGAAAGCTTATTTGTTGAATGTGGCGTAGTATTCGAGATCGCAGGATTGTAATCGGCCTTGTTGTAACCGTTGTAGCAGTACCGGTAGTAGTAGTAGTAGTAGTAGTAGTAGTGGTAGTAGTAGTAGTAGTAGTAGTAGTAGTAGTAGTGGTAGTAGTAGTAGTAGTAGTAGTAGTAGTAGTAGTGGTAGTAGTAGTAGTAGTAGTAGTGGTAGCAGTAGTAGACATCAATGACGTATTCCTCAAGCAGTTACCCTTTTGTCGGAACGAGGGATGAATACGATAGTCCCGAGGGTCATAACCGTACGTACCACAAGTTATTCCCCTCTACGGCAAGAATAGCCCTTTGGCGCACAATACCGGTAGTATAGTAGTAGCATCTTCGTCCGGTCCAAGGATGCCATCGATCGTGAATATTACCCAAACGTTTCAGCAAGCAAGCGGTTCCCGCGCGCGCGCCCACTGTGCCCCCTGCAGACCCCGTGTTGGCACTATAGCGGAAAGGGCGGATCGAACATGTGTTTCCGAGACCAATCCTATTCCTAAACAACAGAAAAAGGTTACCCCGTGAAGCTTGATGACACGAGACCCCCTTGTCGGATAGATCCGATAGTGTGTTAGCATGTGCGCAACCTCCACCAAAACCACGGGTCCCGAATCGCCAGCTTCTTCCAACCTGGGTCGTATCCGGGAAAAGAGTCTGCAAGGTACTGTACTCGTTCCATTTTATCAGCCGTGGTAATGCCTAATTTATCTCAGGCAAAAGGCTAAGAACGATCAATAGAAGTTTTATAGATACACATACGGTAAGAATGAGAAAAAAGTCCGTAGTAATGCCCGGTGAGACAAACCCCGGTATCCACGAACCCAACCCATCATCATTTCCACCAAATGGCCCTCCACCCGCCCACCCATCAACAGGAACCGCCATGTCAGTCCACCGACCCCGAACGGCGGAGCTAAGGTAAGCAAGTAGTCAACCGACAGCAGTTCAGTTCCCCAGAGTTCGTAACGAACCCGCTCCAGCCCGAGCCCTCTTAGAAATCATTACCAGGGCCAGATTGTACACCCTAAACCTTCAAGCCTACCCATATACCATCCTTCCCATTACCACCATCAAAGCGCCTCCAAATGTCATACTCCATACACATACCATACCGGCCGTCAATAATAATAGCCCACGAGTGTAGCTATCACTTCTCAGACGCCTTTCCGCCCCTCCCCCCCCCCCCCACTCCTCCACCTCACCTCAAACCTCTCGCCGGGACAAAGCCATGGCAATCGAAGGTACAGCCCGGGGGTGAGTTGGGTGAGCAGAAAAAATGGAACGAGAAGTTCACGGTCCGCAAGAGGCCTTCTGGAGAGAGTTTGAGTCAATCGTAGGAGGTCACGCTGTACGCTTGGTAGGCGGGCGAAGGAGAGGGCGGCACTATCGCGGGATCTCAGTCAAAGTTAGTAGTAGTTAAATCAGTCAGGTACCATGGTCAGTTTTAGAGAAGGCGTCAAAAAAGAGTGAAGAAAAAAAACGAGGAAAAAAGTGCAAAGTAAACCAAAGCGGGGAATCTTGCATCCCCCCTCTTCCTTAATTCCTTCAGAACCCTTTCCTCCTTTCCACCTCGGCAACGACCTAGTCTTCATCGGAAGGACAGAAAGACCTATCGAGGAGTGGGATCTCAAGCTAAAGAGCCATCCTTCCATCTAAACCTCGACATTTTTTTCCCCTTTTTCCAAAAAAAAAGGAGGAGGATCGATCTCAACCACCAAAGAACTCCACTTCATCTTCATCATCATAAGTATGTAATAAAATCTAGTAGCGATGAACCCTCATCGAACTGCCAGCGCAGTAATTTATGATTCCCGGGAACCTCTTTCCCAGGAACCCTTGACGCACGCACACATACTCGTGCACACATATCATACCTACAGCAAATAATTAGGACTGGATTACATTACATGACATGACATGACATGAGCATCCATACATCCAGCTTGATCCCCGCCATACTCTACGATACTAACCGCCGGAACTCGACCGAGCTAAAAAGCTGGCCGAACCATCACAATGAACGGATAGACCAGGAGGAACATAACCAAAACCAGACCATCTAATAAAAGACGATACGATACAATACAATGCATGACATTTCAGAACCGATTTGCACCACGAGCCCACAACAGCACAACATCGCGCTGAGCAGCAGTAGAAGAAGGGAGCAGCAGCAAGGCGGCCAGGTGAGCAAACCAGACCAAAGCAAAAAGACCTCATACCTTCATACCCTCCTTTCCTTTCCCTCCCCTCCCCCCNCAAGAACGACGAATACTGTACCCATATCTATTAGCCAACTTCCAAATAAATAAATAAATAAATAAAACTTCCGAATGAAAATAAAAATAAAAATAAAAATGGAATAAACACCCACCATTCATCAACGCAACTCCACAGGAGGAAGAGAGAAAAGGAAAGATAAATTTTTTTTTTTTTAAAAAAAGTACCCCCGCCACACACCCACACACCCACCACCCCCCCAATACGTGTTCCATACCAGTTCATAACACGGCAGGGAAGGGTAGGGCACACTCAACCTTTCAACTTTTCCACCACCGCAACCACAACCACAACCCAACAAAGCGCACTCATCCTCGCCCGTTTCACCCGGGCAAATCCTTCCCCCCCCCCTATCCTAGACCTACCAATGTCCCCTTGCCTACCCGAGTGAGAATGTGTGACTTCTCCGTGTTTCAGTGAGTATCACAACGTAGCGGGATGGATGGATGGAGGGTTCGTAACCCCACTATATCTAGCTATGATATCGTACTACCCAGCTAGCTGGCTATCTGGTTAGTTGTGATATATACCCCTCTGCTCCGCCAGACAAGTTGGGAGGAGGGTCTCGATCCAGAATGTTCGGAGGGCATTCGTTTGTTTCTTTGTCCGCTGGCCGGTCGTTAATGCGTTATACTCGTACCATAACCATTACCTGTAGTCACTTTGCTTAAAGATAGATTACTATGCTTCAACGCCTGACAGATAATATTGGTGGATTGATTGATTGGTTAAGTTTATTTGATTTGAGGCAATTCTAGCAAAGTTAGTTGCCTCAGCTACCTAGCTACCTACACCTCGGAAGCACGCAAGAGGATATAGTACGAATGAAATAAAGTGAAAATGAAAAAAAAAAAAAACGCACTGCAAGATATAAAAAATTGGGTAAAGAAAAAAACATGGCTAAGCAATACGTACAATGTACCCTACAGATAGATACCCGCCAACAAATGAGATACAAGAAGATTGGGCAAGAGATACATGGTAAGGGAGAAAAAATGGAAAGAACAAAAAACAAAAGCAAGATACTGTAAAGGAAGGGGGGTTGGGTAAATAAGCACGGCTAGAGTACCCGGATTTGATTCGGGAAAAAAGGTGAGAGGAGGCGGGGAGGGAGGAGATATCGAGAAACAAAGACTATGATGAGTTCTGGTAGTCATAACAGTCGTAACGGTCATTAGAAATCATTAATGCAGGGGAATAAGTCAGTAGAGGAGTAGGGGGACAAAAAAAACACAATAGTACGCCTCAAGATATGGCAAAATAGCATGTCTCAAGAGGGCGAAGGGGGAACGCTCAGCGTGCTCCTCTAACGCGAAAGAGACGAGAAATAAAAAAGCGACAAAAACGACAAAAAGCCCACCGCCCCCATTTGTTTCAACCCTTGACTGAAAATATAAATTCCTCCTCCTTTTTTTTGATTTTTTTTGAAACAGGAAAAAAATGTTCCGATTTATCCCAAACAAAACAATGTGTGCCACCCTATTTCCCTTTTGCTCCATATTCCTTATACACTTCCAGACAGAACAGAAATCTAAGATCAATTGCCGCGTTTTTTATCATTGGTTTTCCTTTCATTTTTTTCTTGTAATTTTCCGAGTTTAGGATGAGGATCCAGAGGGTTTCGAACGACGACTCCTCTCCAACCACCTGCGCTTCCCGGCTCTGGTCTCAAGGTGTGGCGCGGTTGAGGTGACATCTGTGCCTGCTGCCATCATACTACTCCTCATTTTGTTGCGATACGCGTCCACTGTAAGCCATACTAATGTTAGACGCATCTCAGATAACCACGAAGGAGTATTATGACCTACGAGCTCGCTGCAAGAACATTGTCCTCCCTGCAAAGACCCTGGATTGACTCCACGACATCCTGTAGCCAAGTTCATTCAGGTCCATCTCCTTCTTGCGCTTGGGTCCAGACGGTGGGGGGGGAGCAATAGTCATGCTAGTTCCGTCAAGCATGGGAACAACTACTTGCGTCTGTACCTCTGTCTGTGAATCGTCTTCCATTTGAGACGCCATGTAAGAGCGGGGGTACACAGAGTTGGACTTGCGGTAAGAATCAGGGATCTCCTGCATGTGAACCTGATCAAGCATCACGCGAACACGAACGCGCGAACCGCGGTGCGGGTCATCGACGAGAATGAACTTTCGACGTTTGTGATCCGGAATGTCACCGAACAGTGAAGTGTTGGTGTTGCTCGGGGAAGTAGAGGCGGCTGCTGCCGTAGGAGTGTTAGAAGAAGGTCCCATTTGTTCCATTCCATCGTGCATCGAGGGGGGCATGGATGCACCTCCAACGTTTTCTGCCGGATATGCAGTGGGGTATCCGTGAAATACATGTCTCGGTCTTATCTCATTTCCACTGGATGGTGCTTGATGATGGTGGTGGCCAGCATGCCCGTTGCCAAATTCCTCCCCCCCCCCACCTACGGCTGGTGAAAGGTGCCCGGAGGTGGATCTTGAAGTGTTTGCAGAGGGCATTTGCCCCTGAACCCCTCCAAATTGTGGGGTGTGGTGGTGATGCAACATAGCTCCCATCTCCTCTTCTCCATTTTGAGCCGACGAAGAATCATTCGTGCCGGGGTGATGGTGATGGTGAAGTTGCGGCTGCGAGCCCGGAACGAGCCCTGGGCCTTTCAGCCCTAATCCCACACCCGCTGAGGGCACACCGTGAGGGGATCCTGCACTAAGGTGAGTTTGTGCAGCCTGTGCATTCGCCTTGCGGTTGTTAATTTTTGCCATCCTTCGAACCCTCCTGCTTCGCAATCTGGGGTCTTGATTAGAGTTTCTCCAACTGTCTACAGCCCGTTGAATCAGCCCCCTCTTCCCGCGTAAACATGGATTCAATTCTGCCAAAGCCCAGCCCACGGTGTTACACTCAGTTTCGTATACCAGTCGGTTGCCACGATACTGGTCTTTGGAGCAGCAGGCACGAGGGTACACGCAGTTTTCTGTCTTGAAATCGTGAGAAAGGTTATCAACGGTGACTGACTCCACGTCGCAACGAATGGTATACTCCATCTTAACTCTGTCCCTGGAGTACTCGAAAGCTATCCACTGTACACCATTATTGTCTTGCCTCACAACCAACGGAGTAGTAGCCGGAATAGGTCCAGGAGCGGCATTGGGGTTGATTGAAGCATTTCCTGGCCCAGGCTTTGTACCCGAAGAAGGGGTGGAAGGCGAAGCTCTATGAAGTGGTGTTTGGGTAATCTTTGCAGTCGAGGAAGTGTTTGGAGCGACATGTTGATGGTGAGGCTGCGGGGGAGTCATTGTTTGCCCCGAAGTTTGTGACATGAGGAGTGGTCCATTGTTCAAACCATGATGTTGGGTTTGGTTTGAGTACGAGGGAGGACCTGCTGGAATCGGGGGGTATTGCTGCGGATAGCCGTACATCGGGGTTTGCATGGGCTGTGTAGTGTAAACAGACCGGTGATCCGGCGCCGTGGGAGACGCGACAGATGCCGGTGAATTGGACTGAGGCGTATGGTAAATAGGGGGATATTGCGGGCGATTCATTGTGTGCGTTGCCATAAGATCTGTTCCCTCTGCTAATACAGTCAATGGTGAGCCAAAGATGCCTGTTGAACTTGGCAGCAATAGCTAGCAAGAAGCAGACAACGACGTGGGTACTAGGAGGGTGAAAAAGAAAAAAGAGCATAACGCGTAGGGGAGAAACAAGCAACATTTACGCACCTTGAGATGGGTAAGAAGGGCCACTACCGCCTGGGGTGCCGTAGGGGGAGGGATGGGTATAATAGGCGATGTCTTGCGGATGAGAATGCTGAGATCCGGGGAGACTGGGTGACTGAGCAAAAGGCGATTGCTGTGGAGGAGGATGTGGTGACGGGAAGGTGGTTGACGAAGGAGTGGGTTGCCCTGAATGTTGCTGTTGATGAGGTAGGCTAGGTCGGGGATGCTGGCCCTGCTGCTGCTGCTGTTGTTGTTGTTGCTGTTGCTGGGGATGCTGGGTTGACGCAGATGACGGTGGCGGTGGGTGCTGCTGAGGGTGACCTGGGTGGGTATCCGGTTCAGTGGCCGGCTCCTCCTTATACCCTCCAACTGACTGATGTGACATTGGGCTAATGTGGGACTTGGTATGATAGGCCAGTCCTGCTGCGAGGGGGAGGGATGGGATGGCTGCGGTAGAAAAGCAACGGACAGGAGAAGAGAGGCGACTACCTGCTCAAAAATGACGGCGGTGATGCTTGCTTGCTGTAAGATCTGTTTCTCCCGTATGGTTGGGGCGTGCCACAGCACCTGAGTCCAACGTTCTGGGAATACGTTCCTTTTTTTTCTTTTTTTCTTTCTACCTTGATGGTTGACAGAATTTAATCCTTCCTCTTCCTCTAGATGATCTCTTTAAGCTTCTTTGGTTAGTCTAGTCTCTTGAGTTGGACGTGTGTGCGTATGTATGTATGTATGTAAATGTACGAGTACTGTACGTTCATGAGCCAGCACTACTCGAGTAGGCAGACTCGAGGAAGAATGCACACACAAAAAAAAAAAAAAAAAAAGCAAGCAAGTAAAAAGAGTCGGCAGAGAGGGGAAGAGAGAAGAAAAAAAAGAAAAAAGCTGAAAAAGGAAAGAAAGACAAGAGGGAGGGAAAAAAAAAAGCCCACAGAGCGGCAATGTGTGAAAAGATGGGCGCGCACGATTCGGAAAACGGTCTTTGGCTTACTCGAAAGCGGTAGGCCCAATACCGTACTAGTGTTAATGGATCAAGAATAAAAGATTCTCGAGGTCAGGAAGTGCCGAAGGCCCGATTCGAAGGGGAAAAACGAATGACTTCGTTTGCAAGTAAAAATAAAATCCCCCCCAAGAAATAAAAATAAGAAATAAAAAAGAATGATGTAAGGCAAGGAACAGGATAATTGAGCAGTGATTTTTAGTGGTGGGAGGTGTGGGATGAGGATTAGGGGGGTGGGATGGGGGTGATGGGGGTGCGAGATGGATTGGAGTGGATACTCAACTCGGCCGCGCGAGTACAGTTGAAGAGGGTGGGAGGGGGGGCAATGTGAGCGTTGAGCAGGTCTGAGCGGAGAGGAGCAGAGCACCGCAATGCAGTCCGATGTGTTCTCGCGCAGTGAGTAATGAGCGATGGGAAGGGAGAGACAAGAGGCGCTGCAGCAGCGAGTGGGAAGAGAGAGGAAGGAAGAAAAAAAATAGTTGTATAAATCAAGTTCAAGAAGGGGGGGGGCAAAACAAAATAGCAAAAAAAAAAAAAATTTGGCAGGTATGATAAGAATAATAGGAAGTTTAGTAAGGTACCTGTTTCTTCTGTTGTGTATCGTTTTTGTTTTATCTAAAATGGAGACAGTTAGATATTGTCACCCCGTTAATCAGACGTAATTATGCAGTTGCAATAACATGCAGAAGAAGGAAGTTTGCAGAAAGGCGTCGCTGTTCCAGAAGACTGGACGGAATGCTGGTCGGTTGAATTGTATTCAACGGTAGAGCAAATGTAGGTGTAAGGGTATGGCAGGGTAGGATGTAGGACGGATGTCTACCAACAGAACGGCCGCGTTGGGTTGCAACGGGTGACTTCTGTGGGTGTGTCTGTCCTGAATCTCGGTCCCGATCTTGAGCGCCCAGTCAAGTCTTGGTTGCCCGTTAGAGTCCTGGCGCTTCTTCGAAACAATCCTTGGAACTATTATTAAGCGCCAGCGAGATGGGATGGATTCGGCCCTCCGTCACGTTCTGCAGCGACCTGAGCAATCGAGTGTTTGCTAAGTGGAGGCCGACCTTCTGTCTCGACAGACTTGGGGAAAGCAAAAAATAAAATTAAAATAAAAAATGAATCAATGAACGTCAATTGCCGGGCAGCAGATGGAGAGGGGATGGGTATGTAAGTCATGATTGGCTGGCCCGCTGGGATACGACAGAATGGGATAGCAGAGGATGGCTTGGTGGGAAAAAAATATACAGGAAAAAATTTGAGAAAAAAAAGTACTTTAGAGAAGACACGGATGCAGACAGTGTGTGATGTGTAATGTATGTAAGACGTGTAACGTATAACTGTGGAAAGAGCGGAAATGAAATGGGAGGAGGGGTGGGAAGATGCTCGGTGGTTGGGACTTACTTGTGGAACCCAAAGAATCCTCGTACGAATTAATCTATCAGATGTATGTACTTCGGAGATAGGCTTGCTTCGTGCATAGACTGATTGAACGTTGGTGCGCAGGGACGGCAATGATTGATCAGTGGTCCACTGTGAGGAGAAAATATAAAATAAAATAAATGCGTGTCCGGGATGTGAGCAGGTGTGAGAGTGTCGGTGCTTGAATCGGCACGACCCAGTTTGAATGCCTTCTTCAGTGGGGGGAAAAGTGTGGGTTGTATGCCAAGAATACACTGAAGAAGCCGCGGCTGTTGATGAGTGGGAGAAAATCGGTGTGGTGGGGTCCAGTGTGGCTGTACGCCCGGGTCAGAAGTGAAAAAACGCTGATAGGATAGCAGAATGTTAGCGGTGCCTTTTTCCTCTTGCACTTTTGCTCTCTTTTCACTTCTCTCCTCCTCACTTTTCCCATCTCTCCATCGGAGCCCGGGTGCGCGAACGTGTGGCTACTAACGCGCACTCATCACAAATCGAGTGATTGGATAATATACAAAAATAAACAATATCATACAATGCAATGCAGCGTAGGGTGGAGTAGTAGCAAGAGGGTTAGGTTTGTCTTCGGATAACTAGCCATAGAGTCTTCCAGACAAGGTCACCGCCCCATCCCGGTATAGAATCATCATAGAACTGACGATTCAGACCAGGCCAAGACGTGGAATGAGGGATCAAAAATAAAACGAAAATGGTAATGGAAATGAAAGAAAATAGAAAAAGCTTGAAGATCCGCTGGGAAGATAACTTGCTTTTGCTTGTGTGTGAACTCAATTGCTTTTCTTTCTTCCCACCACTGTAGGCAATGCGTTGCGCTGTCGCGTGTGGGTCGTATTGGGATGAATTGGTTGAACGACACGAGGATGCTCAACTGCAAGATCGTTGACGGATGACTGGGGAGGGCTGGTTAAGGAAGGGAAGCGAAAAGAATGCCGAAAATTGATAGCCGTTCTACGTTACACACACTGGAAATCCTTACGCAAAAAGGTACCCAATTCGGCGCCTCGATTGGATTGAGCCGAGCTTCTGACGGTCGAGTGAGTGAGCGGTGTGGCGATGTGAGTGTCGCGATTGCCAGGGCTGGAGACAGAGCAGACAGGCGAGTGCGCGGAGGCTCAGGGTTAAGGTGTGAAAAAGCCACGGGGGGATGGATGCCTTCTGGATCGAGGTGACAGACGACAGGCAGCGGTATTGTGCAGGGGAAGAGGGAGGAAGGGATTCGGAATCGACTGGGCGAGCCTGGTCTATAAGAGAAGCGAACAGGGCGGTGTGGGGTGGGAAGAGGGACGGATGGTTCATACCGGTGGATGGTCAATCCTCTCGAAACCAAGGAGAGAACCTACAACGACCGATGGGCAGTCATAGAGGAAATAAACCTGTCCGGGCGCGGTGAGCAACAAAATAAGGAATAAAATACCGGTAAATAAGACAAGAAAGTGAAGCACCAAACAATCTGACTCAAGCGAAGAACAATTGGTATGGGTCTCAAAGAAACATTGGTGCACGATAGGGTATAGCACGGTTCGATATCAATTCCGAAAAGAGCAATGGCCGAGAGAGAAATAAAACGGAGCAAGAGTTCGAGATTACCGGCACTGTATGTGGGTAAGATTCTTTGTGTTTTACCCATTCCTAAATCTGCGAGTCCAGGGTGAGTATCCCCAACAATAGACAATACGGTACTCTACTGTACTGTAACTTCCTTTCGGACTCTTCGAAGGAATATCCATCGCCACCTTCCGTCCCATCCGCGATACCGGTTTACTTTTGATTGACGAGATTTCAAGGGGGAGAGGTGGCTTACCCGTAATGACCCGTCATTTCTACCATCAGCAATGGTGATGTGTGATGATAGGAGTAAAGTAGAGTATCATTCTTTCCCCCCCTCCCCACTCCATCCCCTCTATTGTACTTGTAGGATTTAGTACCGGTACAGTAGGCAAGTGGACGGATTCTTCCCCCGCAAGTTTAGCGTGCCGGAGCCGTTTGGCCCACTCGAGCCCATCCCGAAGGACCTGGCTCTCCTGGGTCAAGTCCCGAGCCCGATCAGACACTGCTCGAGTGCCGGCAACGCTGCTGGCCAATGGTTGATTGATGTATGATGCACCTTCACTCACGAGGGAACGAAACCCCCCCAATTGGTCAACCCAATCACAAACCAGCCCTCTCGTTCTCAAGTGAAACCTTGCTAACACGCCATATCTCAGATCTTCTGCTGTAAATTGCAAATTAGAGGAGTCAGAATCCACCTCTCTTACCCGTTTCGATCAAGGCATATGGCACAAGAGTCGGGGGAATCTATCTGGCTTATCCCGATCCACTCCTCCACCCCCGACCACACCCGTCACGACCGATCTTAGGTCCAAGATTTGCGGTCGGACAGAGAAAGAGGCTTCCAACACTAAGCATTACTCTTACCGGTATTTTATCTCCACCGTTTGGCCCGGCCTTCTGATACCAGCTTGCGGGGCAGATATGCGATACGATAGGGAACGATGAGAAACTTTCGCAGCGGGGGGAATGGAGAAAAACAAAATTTTCGACATCACCCGTCGTTGTGATTGACTTGGCCCGGAACCTCGTGCACAGACCGCTTTTGGCTAGATAGAAAACTAACCCACGTGCTCCGTCAACCATGCTGTGAAAAGGGTTGATGATGATGCAAGGGATAAGTTACTCTCTTTCTGTTTACTTGCGAGGGCACTCGTACCGGCACAGCTCTGAGAAAAACATGGCCTATGAGCAGTCTGCCGATTTCGACGGCCACCTCCGAGATGCCCTCCTCACTACGAGAAATAAAGCACAATTACCACTCTAGCACAATTCTCTCGAAATCATTCCACTCCTGTCCCCGCTCCTCCAGGGAGCAGCAAAATACCAGTAGGGTGTCATAAACCCGTATGATATGTCGCATCAGAATTCCGTGGGGCCGGGCAGCGGGGGTGAAAAGCCCATCTACCGAATCCACGAACACCGGTTTGGTTCACCCGGGCTGCTAAACCATGAAGCGGCTGGGGTGCCCTGATGCTGATCCGTGGCTCGTGGCGCCCGACCCCTCATAGCCCTAAGCCTGCTGTGTTCACCAACACTCTGTGGTATTGTTCCCACAACCCGGGAGAAATCATATTCCCTTGTTTGACCCCAAATTCCACGGCTTTTAAGCGCACAAGCCGTCACGCGAGAAGGATCGCGGATCGGCGGTTGTGGGAGGGTGAACAATGTGCGAGCATAGCACGAGTCACAGCGTGCAAAAGGAGTTTAGATCTCGTGCCCTCCGAGCAACTTGGCCAAGAACCTGGGGGTATTTCTTTCTCCAGTACTAGTACTCGAGTACAAGGCCCCAAATAGTGCAAGACGGCGAAACCAGAGGAGGGGAAGCAAGTGCTACTGTTCACTCCCCCAGAGCGTGCTCATGACAAATGGGCCAGATTTTTACGCATCATACCGGCACCGCGCCGAAAATACGGTGTGATATGCGCATACGCACCATATTACAAGTACACTCTCAGCCCCTCCCTTCTCCAAGTTACACGTTATTACCAAGCACACGTGCTCAAGGGGCAGGTACGCAAGCAGAGAAATTAAAGGGACAAGATAGAGTGTCAGCTCAGCTACAGTGGGGCTATTACTGCAGAGCAATCTGGGGAGAATAGGCATCTCTTTTATTCTATGGGCCGCCCGTAACTTTATCCCTTTGCCTTCACCTATTATCAATTGGGCCCTTTGGCTATCTGTTGGGATGTTCTAAAGATCGAAATCATACCATAGGCTGCGCTGTTGCATCTGGTTCTCCTGTTTCCCACCAAAGTTTACCCATCGTTTTCCCAGAGGTCAAGTTTTACTTCCCAAAAACCAACCCATCGGCAAATCACACACAAAAATGGATTAGGCACCAGTGATGAGAAAGAAAGGAAGGGTAAAAAAAGGGAAAGAATAACAAGAAGGCGAACGCAAAAGTACACTACCTGTACGAGACGCAAGAAGAACCCGGGCAGCCTCCTCCTGCCAACGAATAAATAGCTCTTCTAATACCTACGATATCGGGCCTAGTCCCTTCCGAATTTGGTAACCGTTCTATTAAAATAGTTGAGGAATCAGAGCCCCATATGATAAGAGAAGGTCCATGAGTTATGGAGAATATCCGGTATCGCTGGCTGCTGGCGCATGCGCTTGCACAAGTACCGGTATCTCTTCTTCTTCACTAAAAGGATACGGCAGTCCGCAGTGGGCAAAAAGATCCTGTCTGGGTGTGGTGGTGGGTCGTGCGCTTCCCCCTCGATTACATCCTGTTACCTGCCCCCAACGTCCTCCAAGGGCAGCCACCAACCGCAAAAACTCGGCCTCAATTTCGCCTTGCGGCCGTTATTTTGGGGGGCCGGTCTTACATCCCGTTCCCAAGCCCCCCCCCTCTCCTCTGAACACTCACACCACACACACAATTCTTGCTTGGCCATTTGCTTCCATGCACCATTCCGTCATACTGGGACAACTTTTTTCTTTTTTCCTTCTTTCCTTTTCTGCTCGGTTGTCGCGCGAAGCCGAGGCCAATGTTTCATAGTTGGCTGGCCGCACACCAGCTGGAGCGGAGAAGTCTCTGGTACGGTAGACTACCGGTACAGCATGAAAATATATCCCCTCTCGGTCTTCCCCTCGGGATCCATGGATGCAGCTTGTTTTGTCCCGTTTCTCGCTTCCGGCAGGTACCGTTTCAATCAAATGGCTGCGGTACGGTACAAGAACGTCGGCGCCCCCGTGCATAAACGAAAGTTACGGAGTAGAACTCAAAAATCCGAAGCCTTGGCAGTCGTGCCTGAGGCAACGCTAGATAAAAGCAAGGAACACTCAATGACACAAACTTCCCGCCGGGGGGCAGTTTACAGTACTTCCCCCTCAACCATTTGCCAAGATTTCCAACTTCCAACTTCTAACATTCCCTTCTGGGTGGGGCGCCGTCACCTCAATCACCCGTAACCCATTCAAACTCAAGCATCACAGCTGCTCCCTCCGTATCTCCCCTTGGCCCATCCTCTCCTCGTCACACACACACACACACACACACACACACACACGCGTGCTCACTCACGCCACACAAGCACTGTGGAACAATCTGATATGATGCGGTTGATTCTGTGAGGTAAAAACAATTTTGACTCTTTGGAGACAACGTATGATGCCGGTATCAAACCTGAATACCGGTATATTAGCTCACTTCCGACCTCGATTCTCACTGCCGGGCCAGAGCGAAGTAGAATTTGTTAATTCCTTTCCTGAATTTCGGCTAGCCATTATCCGAACACCGATTCCGGAGCACTCAAGTTCCGACTCAATTCCATTTGTATGATACCTTCTCAGCTACCGTATTTTCTGTGTCAAGCTATTGCACGACACCGAATCTTGCTTTTTAATTTCTTCCCCCCCCCCTTTTTTTTATCCCTTATCCTCAAATCACGAATATTGCTTTCGTTCACCGGCATCTGTCCTACTCGTATGATACAAGTACCATCTCACTCACCACAGCCCTCACCGCGCCGAGCCCGGATTTGCTAACCGATGCCCTGAAGCGGAGAACATACCTACAAGGGTAAAACTAAGCACCAATGGACAGGGCCAACAGTCCACCAGGAGCTATTTTGACGCCAATAAGCCCTACCGGTATGGCCAACGCTCGTACTCGAGTGCGAGTGAATGCTCTACCCTTGCAGTTATCAAGATCGCGATATAGTGGGCCCGGGTGCGTTTACCAGCAACCAAACATAGAAACGGAGTTCTGATAAATTATTTATCTAGTAGGACGCGAACGCGAATACGAGGGGAACATTAATTCCGCTGGCACCTTTTCGGGATACGGACCTGAACATTTGTTCCTTTCATCTGACCTTCAAATATGAAGTGTTCCTACAAGTGGCTGCTAGCAGTCTGCTGCACAAGTGCGAGTACAATTGCACGGCAAAAGTGGATGGATCAAAGTCACGTTCGATAGTTTGACCCTCATCTCGGTAAGTACTGTGAGGCGTTGTGCATGGTGGTCCCCAGAGTTTTCGATAAACAGCGGCTCTGGCAAGGGTCCCTTGCAATTCTACGGGAAAGCAAGGAATTGGAAAGCGTGGAAAAAAGAGTAAACAGGGACCAGGAACCGGTACTTGTACTCGTACAAACAGCCAAAGATGCAGAAGACACCCCGTGCAGTGCTCGTACAATACCGGTAAACTACAAGGTTGGTTATCTGCTGGAAGGGAGAGAGAGAGGAGGGTCAAGAAGGTCCAGAAGACACCCACATTACGGTAGCCCACACCGTGCCACATGCTCAGAAGTTGCTGCAGCCCCGGTATGTGTCTGCAGCGAGCTTCCAGATTGATAGAAAACCACATTCCTTTCAGCCTTGCAATGATCGTTGTATCATATGTAGAAGCACAAGCTGCCCCTCTGCCCTCTCCTCCTCTAGGTATTTACTATAGGGCTAAACCGGGGCTAAACCGGGGGACTGCCCCTTGTTCCCTTCGCCCCCATTGCGATTAAAGTAGAGCAGTGCAACTAACCCATGGCTTTCGCTATAGGCTAGCGGGTGCTCATAGATCCAAACCAAACCCAACCAAACCCAGACCGTGGTAGGCGTAGGGTTTGGGAGGTTAAACCGTGGTCGAAAATCCCTTACCGGTACTCGAGTATACGGTAGTTGGATGGGAAGAGATGAGCCAAAAAGACCAGAATCAAACCACTCGTAAGTGTCCTGTTGGCTGGCCTCTGGTAAGCGCCGGATCCTCGGAAGTCAGCAGTAACACAGCGCTTGCAGTGTAAATTGCCCACAAAAATTTGAAATTCGTGATGCTCTTCTAAACACTGACTGCAGTTTAACTCGGTCTGCTCGCGGTATGTATGGTACTACATACCAGCGGACACTCGGAGACGCGTGCTCTCATCAAATCTCACCCAAACGAACGGCAGTTATTATTCTTTCGTATCATACCAAGTTAACTCCCCTCCCCCCCAAGGAAAGGAGGATCACCTAAAAAGAAGAATCACCACCAACTACAAAGATAAACCAGTAATCACTTACAGTGCGCCATACCATTCTTTTTTTCTTTCCCCTGAAAATTCACTCAAAAGGCTAAGAATGAGATTTCCCGGAATTCTCTCCAATGCGGTACCGGTACTGTATCATACATCACTTAAACCTGCCTCATCATGTACCGTAGCTAACTTTGCGCAGTAAGTAAGCTCCAATCAAGTACTCTATTTGCGGCTTTTTTTCTCCCTTTCCCTCTGACTTTCTTTCCAATGCGATACTCTTTGTACCGGTACCTTCCCACCACACCCGCAAACACACCTCAGCCCGTTAACGCACTTCATCCAAATCGGTGACCCGGGGGGGGAGGAACGAACGAAATCTTTCCCATGGGGCTGCGGTGGGAAAAATTATATTGGTTGGTACGTACTGTACTAGTACGGTTGCCCCTACCCCCTTCCCATTCCACTCCGGACCCCTTGTCTCACACATGACTTGCGAGGAACCAAGAGGACGGCGACCGACATAACGTGCACTGTACGAGTACCGTACAGTGCTCGAGTGCAAGTACCGTATCTCGCCATACCTCGAGCGACTGGACTTGGGGCGCTGATCTCAACTGGTTGTTCTATGTGTGCCGTCACTCACAATCCCCCCTTGTGAAGTTAGCCGAGTTATGCCCTCCTACCCAACCAAAGTGGAAAGCTTCCAACATCGAAGCCGGTGGACGCTGTGTGCCGAGGTGTGGATGTCTGACAATCGTAACACGATGCGCTGATACATGAATACGGTTATCAACCGACCAACAGTTGCTTGTGCCATTACGGAAATGGAAGGGAAATATATAAAAATAAAAAAAATAAAGAAAGAAAAGAAAGAAAGAAAAAGAACATGTCGCTCTACCGGTATTTTACTCGACTTGCATTCCACGGTGAAGATGTACGAGAAAGAAAAAAACGGTAAAAGATAGACTACAGTTAGTCTTGGTCACTTTTTGTGACTCGTCGACGTCGAAGCCCGGAACATTTTGCAGTGCCGGTAAATTTACGAGAATGGTGCAGCCAATATTCATACACCCCTTCTCCCTTTAGCCTTCTCGCGACCTCCGACCGAGTGATAGTTATGCTTGACCTCAAGAGTGCGGCTAACGCACACGAGCTGACCAACATCTCCATGTCTATGTTTTCTCAAGGGAGTCACTTCGAAACAGAGAGTCACCGATCCTTGGTCCGTTGGGCACCCTTCTCTGTTTTACCAAAGGCTTCTAGCGAACTTCCTTTACCAAGGGTTACAAACCCCGTCCTGAAGGGGAGGTGGGGGAAGGGATCCCACGGCGGACCTTACTTACCCCCCCCCCCTCCTCCGATTTTGAATATGATACTGTACGACTACAATACTCGTACATCGTTGTTGAAGTTCGCTCGTTCTCGCAAATGCGTGGTTCCGTAACCAATTCATCGTACGTCAAGTCTCACGTGCGAAATGGTATCGATATAGGTATGTATATCTTGTAGGTTTGCAAAAGAGCGTTTCTGTACTGTACA
>PYWC01000011.1:14299-45153 GCA_003182015.1 Tuber magnatum | reverse complement strand
GGGTGCACAGGTTTAATCCAACCTTTGGACATTTCCATAAATCGGCCCTTTAAAGATATCTTGAAGGTTAGTATCCACTTATTTCTTATTTTAAATTATATAAAACAGAAGAAGAGAGGAATGGAGAGAGAAGGGGGAAACTTATCGATACCAGTAACCAATGTATCTTTTTTTCTTTCCCTTCAAGCAGGAGGTACTTGGGGAAAGGGTGGATGTGGCAGAGGTAGAGGAGGAAAGGACTTTGTCTACCGGAGGTTGGCTTTGGGGGAGTATGGTGGGGCGGAGGCGGGTCTTATGTACCTGGGCAGTAGGGGAGGCATGGGAATGATTTTCCCAAAACCATGCCCAGGTAGTGAAGCACGCATTCACTGTGACTGGCCTTTCGCTACCTATCGATGGAAGTCGTGATTCCAAAATATCAGTAAAGGGGCTTGACTCTGCCTTATTAATGGCAGGATCAGAGGATTGGAGACAGGGGGGACTCACGATCAGAGAAAATAATGAGGAAGAAGAGCTTGATATAGCTTTTGATAAACTTGATGGTGAATATCTTGTTAGAGAAGCTGAGTGATGAAAACTGTATATTTAGATTTTGATATGTCTTGGATTATGCAATATATCACACATTGGTTAGTCAAAGGCTTGGCATGACTCACTTTAATTTGACTCCATAGCACATTTTTCTTGTATTTGAGTACTTACGGTACGGGAACTTTGCGGGGGCGGCGCGGCTGTACTTTCACCGCAGACGGGTTTTATGTCGCAAATGCGTGCCTATTGTGTATAGGACCTATTTCTCTTTTCTTTTCCTTTTGTCTTCCCCCTTCTTCGCCTTCTTAGCGTTGGTTGGCGGTAGAGTACAATATGATACGTGCCATACACTGTGCTAGTATGTATGTCTAGCGTTTCGACTCGGTCAGGGTCAACGACTTACGGGAATGAGCTACCGTGCTGTTCAACCTGGTAGCCGTATCATTAACCTCCTTTTCTGACCTTTCTTTTTTCTTTCCATCCTCTTTTTCCATTTCTTTTTTTACCCCTTCAGACTCGTGGCATATACTCATGCCGGTGGCAGGCAAGAGGTATGGGTATCATAACCGGAAACAGGGCTTGCGAATTTGTGTGGGCGCTCAGACATGCACGGATTTTTTTTTTGCCGTATATTTCGCAAATCCTCGTTTTCGGGTAGGGTACTGTGCGAGTACAGCACTCGTATGATACTGTGCGGAATGCCCTTTCCTTGCCCCTCTCGACCACCGGCCGAAACCCGAACAACCAAGTACCCTACCCTACGGGGGAAGCGGGCAACGGGGCCCAGGAAGAGAAACCCCCGTTAAGAGATATCATACGGTACATATCATACCGAATCCACGTACCAGTACTGCACCATAGCAAACACCGGCACCTTGCTGTATGATATGCATCTTAAAATCTTATGACAAGTGCATACCTTCCATGAGGTTGGTAGGGAACTGGGGGGAGGGGCTTCTTCTTGATACAGTCCCGGTTTGAATTGGTCTCTTTGGCTCCCACGAGTGCCATATTATATCGGCATATAAGGCGGAAGAAGTGGTGTCGCATTGAAGGCATTCTTGCCGGGAACGGGGGGTTTTTTTTAAAAAAAAATAAAAATAACAATTCTACCTTAAGGCATCTGCATTTTTTTTATTTGGCAAAAAATATTTCCCACGATGGAACACGAGAGTGCAAAATAGTGGTTCATCACGTTTGATTAGTGATAGGGTACAGCAGTGAATATAAGGGACATTGCGGTAACTTCTGGCGGGCTTTCCCCGACGAGACATTGAGGAATGTCTTGTCCAGATCTGTGGATTACCGTATGGGAGGGACCCTTGACACACATAGAGTTGTATCATACAAGCACACGCTGGGCATGGCTATATGCGTCTCCTGATACATCTCATTTTATCCATCTCCACTCTCTTCCATCAGAATCATCCCTACCAAGCATGAGGCAGGACAGGCACATACCAGTACTGTACTATGCATCTACTGTAGCATCCGAAAGCTCGCTTAGGAACGCCCTTCGGTTTCCGAGATCCTATTACAAGGCCATCCTGAGCACGTTTGCTGATTTCACCACGACAACTCACCAAGGCCAGCCTTCTCTCCACGTGAGCTATTGTATTGCAGTGACGCTGGCTGTGTCAGAAGTGAGAATCAGGCCACAGTTCTAGTGGTCAAAGATTCGGGTAGCGTGATTCATAGTTCTGGAGAGACTTGACGAGGTTCAATGATATTCATTGGATGACGGGTGAC
The DNA here is from genome assembly GCA_003182015.1 of Tuber magnatum. Classification (NCBI taxonomy): domain Eukaryota; kingdom Fungi; phylum Ascomycota; class Pezizomycetes; order Pezizales; family Tuberaceae; genus Tuber; species Tuber magnatum. The sequence goes on along the minus strand of PYWC01000011.1, from coordinate 42,873 downwards.
TTTTCAATTGATAGGGATTGAAAGGACAGTGAATGGAAATGCCGTGAGCCGTCCACAGTACTTCGAGTACCGGCACTACACGGTATGATAGGCAAAGAGTTTTCTTTTCTTTTTCACATGTGTTTGAGCCTTACTGCAGTGAACAGGACATGGATTCGGCCAGGGGGGGGGAGTAAAAAGCTTCTTTCATAGCCGTTAGGGAGGAATGCTTGCGCGGCCCTTCGCTGGTGCCCCACTTAACCGTGCCCCCTCCCCTTCTCTTTCCCCCTTTGAACCTCTTTCCTACCGGTGTATGCATGATGTCTTCCATCATCTCCATCTGCGGCGCTCTACTACAATATCACCCACCTCCCGATCGCCCCCCCCCCTCATCATCTCCCTCCGACCCCATCAGTGCAGAACTCCGGTTTCCGCCCCCTTGGGATACGGAGAGGCGGGGTCGAACCAAGGCCTCAACTACCCGCCTGGGGTCAAACACGGTGACTTGTTCTACCGAACATACCAGTACTATACAGGTTAACAAACATACCAAGCAGGAGCGGCAAACCTATCCCCTCCAAAATCCTTATCTAAAGTCCTTCTGCCCCTCACCATTTCTCTTTCAAATCGAATTTCACCCACAAACTTGGTGGAGGGGAGGGAATGATAGTGAAAAGTGATGGTATGCAAGTTCCAAAAGGAATATCGTCTGGACGGACGTACCATGACCTCACATCCAGCTTTTCAGATGTGGAATTTCGAACCCCCCCCCCCCAAAGTGAAATATGTATCAGTGGACAATGTGTGTATCAACATCTGGTACTTGGTGCACATATCTGGCTTCTAACTGGCTCCTCACAAAAAAAAAAAAAGTTCTAAAACCGAGCACCCCCTCCCTTCCCAATCGGCATAGATCCACAAATTCCCTTCAACCCGGACCAAGGGAATAATTAATATACATTTCCGGTAACTATCAGTTCATACAGTCAAAAGAGATCACATGGTGATGCGGTGGGAACAAATTAACGCCACTGATTTCCGCCTGCCTTGGAGCCAATTGTTTATCTCTTGATGCCGTATCGATCTCACATGTAACGGGGGAATCTTTCTTTGGAACCCGTGACTGAGCAATATCGGGCTATAGTGTGGCCTATTGGGGTGAATGAGTGGCAGATAGAGATGGGGAAAATTTTGCAAAGTGGTTTCGTTTCTTGGGCACCGATGCTCTACTCGCCCGTAATCTTATCATAGCTTAAGAAAGCAGCCCAGGTGAGGTATTTTCTTACCCTCCTCACTCGGTCCTTCCTTCTCTGCTTCCTCTGTCAGCCCGCTTGCTACTACCATAGCTATAGCGAGAGAGAGAGAGAAAACTGAAACTCTGATTTTTTCTCATTCTGGNGGGGGTTTGGATAAAGTGGGGTCCAACTTTCGATGACTTTTTTCTTCCTCTTTGCCTTTGGTCTCACAAAGCAGACCCGGACCTTGATAGGGCAGCAGTGTGCAGTACTGTACTCGTGCATTAGGCCCCCTTTTTTTTTTGCCTATCGGTTACTGTATTTAAATGATTTTGGAGCAGCTGCGCCAACATCGGGAACGGCCGGCGGGGACACAGAAAACGGGACCAGTAATTTTCCCAAACTCGATACATTCTTTCCTTCGGGTTTAGGAAAGATGGTGCAACTACCACGGCAAAAGGGGGAGAGAGGGGGCTTTGCGGTGGCGATATTGCGATCCGCCTTGCAGCAACAATGAGAATAATAATAATAATGATGATGGCAATGAAGACGGTAATAATAATACAAAAGGGTACTGAATCATCCAAAGAGATGTCGGATTCTTTAGCCACAGGAAATTAATCTTGTGGACAAATGGGTCAAAATGGGTCCACTGAAGCACCGCACAAGTTGTGAAATAAATAGGTGGAAAAATAAAATAAAAACTCCGGCGGAAAGTACTGTACCTTGCCGTATCGTACACCTCACCCCATTCACCTGCAGGACCTGCACACCCCACGACAATCTCGGGTGCCGCCCCCTCCACAGTAACTTCCGAACATTTCGGTGTCTCCTTCCCTCGTCGTGTGCGGTCCTCGGGGGGATTCGTGTTTTCTATCCACTCCTACCTGCCTTGCTTCCCCCGTCCGTCGACTGGAGTTTGGCAGCGGTTTCTCTGGATGGGGCCCTGCTCGGTACAGGCATTGAGATTGCTTGCTCAACCAGTCAGGGCTCAGGCACAACCGAGGGAGGGAGGGAGGGAGGGTAGGCATCACCCCTCCTTGCTTTTCTCCCCGGAGGGCTGTTTATATGCATGCTGCGCGATATGCGAGGACTCGGGTATTCGGGACCCCTTTTTCACTCATCCGTTCATGTTGTGCTAGCTTCTCGAATGATTCCTTCAACTAGAGGGTAACCCATATTCGGGTGATGTAAGACGAAGACCGGGTGAAGTAATGCTGATGGGTGGATGAACGGATGGATTGAAAGAGGCAGCTCAACGGGAAGGGCTGCATTGAATATGGTACAGCACAGTGAGAAATAAGGCAAAAAAGAAAAAGAAAAAAGGCTACGGTACGGGAATCTGGAGCGTGAGATGGGGTCTTATTCTCCTACGGGAATACCGTGAGTCAAAGCCATCAATGAATGTATGAATGAGGGGAATACAAATAGAAGACCCAAGTTGTCGGTAGATGAAAGGGTCGATGTTTGATGCATATTCTTCTGCTCGAGTGCGGTAAGTACAGTGCTACCCCATGCTCTCGAAAGTTTAGCTGTAAGTAACGGAACAGTAACATGTTATGGTGCCAATTGGAAAAAGTGTTCCAATGCGGCGAAGGGTAACTTGTTTGGATTGTTGATATCAAACAAGTCTGAGCGGCTCAGGGAAATGTGATTCGCTTCACGTGCTCCCTTTTTTTCCTCTCCGCCCTATCATACTATCGATACGTTTCCATCCTATCAGAAATCATCTCATCGGGTGTACAGTACTTTATGTAGAACACCGCACCGGAATTTAACATGCTCACCTCCACCACCAACACCAAATAAATCGGGGCTGGCGGCCGGACTGCGTGTCTTACAATGAAGGCATCAGGGCAGGGCAATCGAATTAGTTGCCCAAGGAATGATGCGAGCCGGGCATCTGCTGCGCTGAAGGGGGGGGAGCGGCGATGGTAATGGTGGTTGAAGAGTCGAGACGATACGCCGAAAGAAGCAAAAGATAAATTCAATAAAATCAGGGGAACCTATCAACATGACTGGCACAGAAAGCTCCAACACAGCTTATGCTTATTTCACGTCAACATCATCGCCAGCTTCATCGTGCAGTGCAGACTGTCAGGTCGCCCTTCTCAAACTTAACCCCGCCACATCGCAGATGCTTTTATGTGTCCAAACGGCGATGAAACTCGTTAACCGCTGGTTGGTCCTTCATTTAGAGCGCTGCAGAGAAAGGTAAAGAATAGGTTAAGAGAGAGAAAAAAGAAAAAAAATTCCCCGACGTATTCACAAATCATCACTCGTGCGAGATGAAGGCAGCACATCCCTCTTCCCCCCCTCATCCTCCCACGGGACCCTACACACACCAAGGTAATTCTCCGACGGATCAAGCTGTGTTTCCCTCCCCCCTTCGGACGTGGCTAGGCTACCATAACATTATTAGCATTTCTTTTTTAGAACAAAAAACTCCGGGGAGTTACATCCGGAACACTTGCAGCAGGGTTAGCTGACTAACACAACGCACGCACTCAAGTACTGTACGAGTATGATACAACGCCAGGCGGCTGCAAGTAACAGTGGGGCAGGAAGATTACAGCAATCTTGCCCGCGCCTCTTCCTATCATACAGAAGAACTTTCTCCAAGAGTTGTATCATACCGGAACTTTGACCGGACCGGGAGGTGAAAGTGTACTGTACATCACGTTGGCGTGCTGTTTTATCTTATTTTTCGCTTTCTCTCTCGTGTCACTTCGAGGCAGGAAGAGAGGGAGAAGTGGCTGACGTGCCTGGGCACAGTAATCGCTTAAACTTGGGCAACATAACAAGGTAGAATGCGCTGCGGTTGTTTTTTCTCTCCCCTCATTACCAATTTCACGAACTGAGAGGGGAAAAGGAAAGAAAAAACGTCAAACACGGATCCGATCCGATCTGATCGTAAGTCTCGAGTGATGGCCTGTGAATATAGATCACGAGCGTGCAAAAGTATCTTTCGCCGGGAGTTAGCGCTGCGCTGATAAGCTCACTCACTCGCGCATCGCATAAATTTCGGTGCATAAAGGGGGGGGTGGGGGATCTGGTCGGTGTCTCACATTGTGTACTCTGCAGTAGCTGGATACCGGTGTATCATTGTTTCCATAATGTCAGGCGGTACTATTTGTTTTCAGGAGGGGTTTTTTTTTGTCAGGAATGGGCCGGACCTGAGGTATGCCTGGTGCGAGTGCGTATTTTTTTTCTCGTTTCATTAGGTTTTGTGAAAAGAAAAGAAAAGAAAAGAAAAATCCCGTACTGTATGTTAGAGGTATGAGCCTTCTATAATAGCTTGGCTTTACTTACGGTGGCTACAGTGCGAGTACAGTACCTTATCTACCGACTTATTATAGCGTGAAGCCATTTTAGCCCGGAATCTGTCTTCCCAACGGCGAAATCTCGATCAAAGTGAACGAAAACGATCGGGCTCTACTTGTGCCACTGGGAAGGGGGATAAGTGCATGCGTGAAACGGACATCACGAGGCTTTTTGACTGTTTTTTTTTTGTCCTTGTCCGATAGGAGGAGGAGGAGGTGGTGGTGGTGGCGTATGAAATGAAATTCAACCATCATGCTAAAGCCATATGTGCTAGCTGGATGGATACAGTAGCTAGGATAGGTAATAGTGGTACTCTAAGTTAGTGGCCGGCCAACTAGGCAATGCAGTATTTTTACTCTGAACGGAATAGATGTAACCTGAGGAGGACATCACCCTGCGGGCGAAAATGTGATATTTGTCTGCGGGTGCCTAAGGTCGGAAAATTTAGGAACAAGCCAAGAAACCTTACTGGAGCATACCGGTACTGTATTCGCAAAAAAACCGAGTCCAATTGCATCGCGGTGGCCTAGAACGGGGGGGTTGAAGCGGGGTGGAAGCATAAACAAGAGATGCCTTTCTCCGTTCATCCACCCCTCCCAAAGGCCAGCTAAAATGGCGATGACCAAAACTCCGTAAACAATTCGTCCGACGGACTTTCCGTGTCTCTCCCAAACACGTTCTTTCAATTCAATTCCATTCAATTCAATTAACTTACCCTCATTCAGATTCACATCACTTTTTTATTTTATCTTATTTCTTATTTTTTTCATTCTCTTTCCTCCTGCCGGCACTCCACTCCACATGAGTACATTGAAAGGGAAAAGGGAAGGAGAGAGAGAGAGAGGGAAAAGCCAGTCAGCACGGCCCGCAGCGGGGAACGTTCTCCACCTCCGCTCCATCAACGTGAAACTTGCACTTGCTGTAATTATCATCACTTGTGGAAAAAAAAAAAAAGAGAAAAAAGAGAAAAAAGAGAAAAAAGTAACTATGATACCTGCATACCATTAGGATATGAATAATTGGACCTATCTCTATGCAGGACGATGGGGTTGCCCCCTCCTGGTACTCGAGTACAGTAAGGCTCGCCACATTTTCTTTTTGTTACGGGGGGGGGGCTGAAGACTAGTTTTTGTTTCTTTTTCTTTTCCTTCTTTTTTTCTTTTCGCTCCGTTGGCCCAGCCCCCCCCTCCCCCCTTAACTCCAGAGAGGGGAATTTTGGACGTCCTAGCGCGGGGTCTGGGTATCCCGGCTTCCATCATAATATATATCATACTCGTACGGTACCGGTGTTCGGGTACCGTACACTTAGGTACACGAATGGACGATGAGATTACCGTACAGTACTCGTACAGTACCGTGAGGTTTCGTGCGAAATGAAAATTCAATGCAATGAGGAAAAAAAATTTAACGTTGGGTGGGTAAGGGGAATGAACGAAAAAGTTCCCGCTTCCAATCGAACGCCCCGTTTTCTCATATTTACTTTCCCTCTCGCACTCTGCTCGTATCCAAACGGGGATGGAAGGACACGGTAATGTTATCATCGGTATGGATGGAATACATGCCGTCCCCGGCTTACGGTGGGATTCCGAGTGAGACATTTGTACTACTTGTAATCCGTGACCTTACCCTACCCTTAAAATCGGGGTACGATACGGTGCTGGTACAAGTACGGTACCGTACTAGACCTTCACTAATCTGGCTCTTGTAGGAAGGGAAGAGAGCTCGAAGGCTGATCAGGCCATCATCGAATGTCAATTCTGGAAAGGATTGGATGGATGGGTGATTTACCCTTCTTTTTTTTTCTTTTTTCGCTGAAATGGTTCTTAGATTTGTGCCATGGGGTTTCTGGCTTTTCGATTTGATCAGGCGAGTTCCCGGTTGTCATGTCCCTGGTGTGGGGTTATTGTGGGGTGAGATGGGGGTTTACTCTGATCCCTGGGGATGGTTCGTTGGGGTTTAAGCTTTTGATGGTTGGTTTAGGGGGGCTGCGGGATGTGCCTGGTGATTCTTCGAGTGATATTGAGTGAGTGCGTCTGGGGACCAGATTGGGTGGTGGTGCGGTCTTCGCGGTAGACTTTTCCACTGCGAAGATGGACGGGTGAAGAGCAGGGATTGGTAACAAGCAATTTTTCCGTTACCCTACTCTGACGACTTCCCTTTTTGCCCATCCAGTGCTCGAGTACCCCTGTTCGTCACCGGCATAGTTTCGTCGTGTCTCGGACTGAAGGTGGTCCCCGGCAGCGGCGAGAATGGTGCTGGGATATTTGTGCCGGTAGTTTGAGTCTTGGAAATACCGGTAGTGGATGGGTGGGGATATCCTCTTTTGCTTGTTTCATATGCTTCTAAACGCTAACGCGTTACGTATCTTGCTACTTTTATTAGGCAGAGATGCTGACGGTGTTATTGGTTACTGTCTCGGATTCTTGACAGGCATCTTGATTTCGTTCTGCCATATATAACAGCAATGAAGGGTTCCATCCTCTTTGATATCACGCATATGCCGGATGAAAATGTCGAGTTGTCTATGATGATGGGTTTGGCCGAGGGACATCCGCCAGGTCGAGACCTTCGTACTGTAGCGGGTTGCAATACCGGTACTGGGCAAGTCCGCCATCATTCTTGGGGTATCTATTCATTCAAACACTATCATTGCAACGCCAACCAACCCACCATCCGGGTGTGAACGCGGTGATCAAACACTCAGGGATTTGGAGGTATTCAAAGCTTCTCGCTCGTTTGAGCAATTTCAATATCAGATCCATTTCTCTTATTTCCTATGAAGGTAGTAACGTCTAGAATCCCTGAGTGCCCGATCGCCCATGTACGGACCCGAATGCCCACAATGGTAACTGGAGATCACCGGCATTTCTACTCCTGGAACCTCCATCTCCGGATATCACCCGCCCACGCATCCAGCAGATCACCAAACTAAGCTCTTCCGACAGAAACCAAAAATCAGACCATAACCGGTAACAACGCCAAGCCGAAATTGCGAAACCCTTACTTTTTGGTCCCACATCGTAGAACTTAGAAGTCGAACCCTCAAAGTTCTGTTTCACAAGCCTTGAGCAGCACCCTTCCCATGTACCGAGCGCGTCCAAGTACGGTAAGTGATTACTCACACACTATCACTCAAGATTTTGCATAGCTACCGGTAACTGTATATTGCACTAGGCTATGGAGGTCACGGTTTGCGGGTGATTCCGGGCCCGGTCGGTGGGAATGCCGGTCGGCTGCGGTGTTTCCATAGCGGCACATAGTCGGCACTATATCTTATCTTTAAGGCTATAGCTCAGTTTCTTACACTTTGTGAGGCGATCGCGCGGGGGCTGTGCTTTGTGACTCAAGCCGCAAAGTTTTCTGTATGAGATCGTGGGTCGAGTGATCGCTGATGACCATAGCAGCAGTTTGCTAATCGGTTTCTTTTTTTCTTCTCTACTTATGCAGTACAATATCCTCGGGGAGGAAACCTCCATGAAAACTACAAACAGCCTACCGCCGACCAAGCATTCAAAAAATTCCGAGAAAATCAAAGACTGTTCACTTTAGCCGGGATAAGGTGCTTTCCAGACGTCTCACGAGTTCCTAATGTTGTTGTTGAGAAACGCAGTAAGCTTAGGCTTGCATCGAGGGTAGAGAAAAAAGGCACTGCCGAGTACCTTTGCACGTGTCTTTGGCCAGCGACCGAGCTATTATCTGGTTTCACGATTGATATTCAGTCTGCAGCAGTCTGCCAGAGGCGGACCTTCCGATATTACCCGTTTAAAACCTGTTGGAGGATTCTGTGGAGTTGCTGCTTGGGAAACTGGGACCGCAGCTAAGTACCGTGAGTATCCGGGGGCTGTGAAAACGGGGTACTTGCACACGCTCTCAAGCGGCTTGTGTTGGCCACAAAAGAAGTAAACCGGCGATACCAAACTGGAGGCTGATCCTGGGGTTTCTCCGGGTGATGTTCCCGAGAGATGCACTTCGGAAGATGGCGCCTATCGAGGGTAAAGGAGAGTACGGTATTCACAACAGAGAACCTACAGTAGTAGCGTGGTCGATGTATAGTAGTAGTACGCGGTGACTCGGATCGGTAGCATAGCATATGCCAGAAGTCACTCTGCTCGTGGGACCACCAAGACCACGAGCAAGAAAACCAGAATATCACATGTGAGTGATAATCTCTGATCCATGGCGCTCTCTGAGTAACGGGACTTATTAAACATATCATACCGCCGGGACCGCAGCGAAGACCGCGGACGGTGATCAGCTATGATGTTACATCGCAAGCCTAACTCTACGTTACTATGTTCTCGGCCAGAGGGAAACATTCTCCCAATACTCTAAAGCGCCACCATGGGAGCTCGAGTGAACCTCGCACCGAGTTGTGGACATGAAACTTTTCCCAAGCGCAAGTAGCCGTGCCATTCTCCCACGAAGCCCAACCTCCAAACCCCACCAACCTTGCTTGTCCTCCGCGGCATAGCAATATGACATATCATCCCCCCGGTCAAACAACACCTCACCTTAAATCCAGTGCCAGAGTGGATACCGTTTTCTTTTTTTCTTCTTCTTCCGCTCCTTGCACCGATCGGACCATTTTTCCTAGACGGGCTTAACTTATCTGACTGATCGGGATACCGTACCGTACTCGAGCACCTACCAACTTTTTTTTCTTGATAAGTGAGTACGTACCGTACGGGACTGAATCCTAGCCGGGGAATCCCGCGGGCCGCCCCGACGCACAAACAAACAAGCCGGTCCGTCCGTTATAAAGTGTACCTTTTATGCACGGGCCGTTTTGGGAATTTTTTTTTTGTACGTACCGGTTGCTATGATACATGCTGGAGATACGCCCTAGGCAGAGAGGTTTTGGGATTTATGGAAGTTATCATACTGTATTCGTTACGTACTCGTACAAGTACGATACTGTGTTGTCGTGGGGAGTTTTTTTTCTTTTCTTCTTCTTTGCCTTTCTTTCATTTCTTCTGGGAGGAGGGTATTGATATGAGGTGTCAACTCTGGGCTGGTTTGTAACTGAGAGGTTTTGTGATGCATGTAGTGGAGTGCGATGGGTGGGAGTAAGTTAGGGTTTGAGGTGGGGTTTGAAGTGGGGTTTGATCGCAATTAGTGGAGGTGCTTTGCGCCTTGATTGAGGTACGATGCCGAGAGGCGTTGGATTGTAGTGGAGATATCGTACTAGAGAGCTGTTAGTGTAGCATGGTAGTTTGCAGCCCCCGTGCAGTACAGTACAGTAACGTATGTTGGAGGAGTCATCACGTAGGCTCAATTGGCCGGAAGTTTAGGTCTTTGATGGTAGTGGGGCTGGTGCGCCAACCAGAGATCATTATAAATTGGCCTTGCGATGCTTACCTGTAGATGATCCCCCAGTTCTCTGTGGCATCTCGTACTGGGCGTGCATGTCTTTGGCAGTTTGGAAGCGTGGGACGTATGATATCATATTGTGCGACACGATTTCTGAGAAACCTGTTGAGGTTGCCAAAAACCGACGAGTTCAACTATTTGGTGCCCTAAACCTTCAAGAATTATGTTGGAGGGCTTAGGCTGTCGGGATCAACCTCTCCCAACAAATTCGGTCAGCTGTGGCCTCTGGTCCTGGAAACTTTTATTGCTGATCGAATTATCCAGAGCGGCAAGTACTGCTCTTGTTTAAACTACAAAATGCAGCTGTGCGCACCTTTATCCCAATGCTGCTATCATAACTAGTCACTCGGCTAATTTTGTGGGAGTTAATCTTGCTCGAGTATATATGATGCAGGAAGAAGCTTTTCATTTTTTTCTTGACTGAAATCGATTCTTTTCGACCCGAAATTACCCCCCAATAGTGCCGCACACTAACGGGATGGGACATAGGTGAAGTCTTAATGAGATACAGCACCCCGCAAATGTAACTACACACCGTAGGACAGACAATAATGGGCTTGAGCGGAGGACCAGTAGGGTTTACTCAAAATTTAGAAGGTTATCATGCGTCGCAAATATTGGCCTGCACGTACCCGGCGGTGCTATGTTAACAAGGGCACCAATCAATCTCGATGATACTGTAGAAACTGAAGTTAGGTGATGGTGTGCCAACTGCTTTGGGCCTATTTGCGCATTGATAGTGAAGGGAGGAAGCACTGGGTTGAGTCGCACGAGTAATAAGGTTTGCTTGGGTTCGGGAAATAAATACCGTTTAGTCTATTGAGCTTGGGTAACGTGATCCGGAATGCCAGATGTCTCATTAATGACGAATTTGAATCCAATTGTGTCACATTAAGTGATAATTATAGCTTGGGCTCTTGCCACTCGGGTTTTAAGGGAAGTTTTCTTTTTCTTCTTCTTTCCATCCATCATATATAAATCTTCGTCGTGACAAAGACTTCATACTTTTGTGGGTAGCAGGCTGAATATACCTTGCGAGTGATACCAGGAACTACTCCAGGAGTTGATAACCGGGTGAACCTGTTCACCTAATGTTCAATGTTATGACGCGACAGCTCGCCAAGTACTAGGAGATAGGTGCTCCGTTAGTATCCCAAGCGCATGATACGCAAATGTGGGTATCACATAGCGAACTAGCCTCTAACATGTACGGTATGTAATACTCCCGGAAGTTCCCAGTTCGTCACTGGGAACTCCCAAGTAACCCAATGATTGGGGCTATGTGCGAGAGCAGGGCTTCCGAGGCCGGAGGAGTGTCTCTCCGCAGGGTCCTTTTCCGGCTTTAGTTTCTTGACTCTCTTTTTCCGTTGCTATTGTTGTTGTAGTACTAGTTGATTCGTATTCACAACCTGTGATATGCTTGGGGAGGATGGCCTTCTGCAGATGGATCTTTTGAATAGCATGCAACTTTTTTTTTTATTATGCGGGGGGTTTTAGTGGAGTCAAGTACAGACCGCACATTGTGAAGCATGGGCCTTGAGGAAACTCCCCAGCTCATCCCCCAAGATTACGGCTCTACTAGCTAGTAGCGGGCCTACTCAGGCAGTATATGTAATTTGGGTATACCCGCCCTTGCGCTTGCCTTAGCCTTCGTATCCCGAAGTCCCAACTGCTCGGTGTCGGAAGATGGGGAAAGGAAATCCAACCACCCTCACTTTCCCTGGCAAGCGAGTGATCAACTGTGCAAAAGAGTGTCAAGATGACTCTAAGCAATTGTTTGAGATCACCCCAGGATATTCGCTCGTGTGGGGAGTGTAAGCCACCTGTTTCTTGCCCCTCACATTGTCTCCATAGGTGCCGGTTCGTGAGAATTGGATGTGATCCACGTCGGATAGCTCGCCGAGGGAGAAATGCATATGTGGCCATTGGGATGTGGTGAGAATGTATATTCGCTTGAGCAAGGAAATAAGGAAAGCTGTGGCGTTTTTTTGCTGTAGAATGGACCGGAGATAGCTGGTCACATTGGGGCGCTAGGNGGGATGTGGCAGGCGAGTACAGCACGGTACTCTACAGTGAGAGGGTAATGATTCTATTTTTCTGTTGGGTGATTAAATTATTTTGCCCGAGACATCAAGCAATTCGATGCTTTTTATGCATGTATGATACGTTTGTGGCTTCTATAAATACACACACCCCGCTATCCCGGACTGCCAAAATCCAAAGAATCTGTCCGGTACAACGGGTAATCTGGGACAGCAGGTCGGGTTTTGGTGTCAAGAAATTTAGGACTCACATAGGTTGATAAAGGGTAGCGAGGTATTCGGATTTTCGAGGTCCGGGATAGCGGGGTGCGAGTGCACCGTATCATATGCATCAGTATTAGGGTGTCGGAGGCTTGGTCCGGCCGCATGGAATAATATTCACCCGGCTTTGGCTTTAGAGTTACGATACTTGAAGTAGAAGAGCTCGGATCATTGGGTCGGGGTGCCCCGCCACATCAGGCTCGCGCAGCACTTGGCGGCGATTTCTTCCATCTGGAGATCGAATGGGGGGGGGTCAGGGGAAATTACAATTTTCCGACTCCGAAGTTTGAGGGGTTTCAGCGATGATGTTCTAAGGTCAACGATTCCCGTAGGCTCTACAAAGCGAGAACAGGAGGATTTAACAAAGAAGGGTGTTTCAATGCCAGATTGTGGCGGGAGAGGGCTTTCCCGTGTTGTATAGTACCGGAGTTTCCGTGATGTCCTGGTGAAACCATTCGAGTGCAGCGATAGCTTTTAGTGGGGACCTTTCGTGAACAGATTTTTAGTGAACCAGTAATATCCATTAGCTTCCTATCGTTCATTGTCATATCGCATTATCTGATAATATTCGCCTGTTATGATGGTACGTTGAAATAAAGTAAGAGCTGAATTGAAACCTCCGGTCCAGTCGAGGGGAGTCCAAAATAGGAGTGGTTTTTGGCCATAAGGGGTTAGGTGAAAGTCTTTTGTTACGGATTCGAGAAGGTTTGCAAGGCGAACTCCTCTATTGACCTGCTAGCTCCAAGAGGATCGCCTCAGATGATGCGGTAATCTACACTTTAATGTTTAAGGTGGTGCCAGTTTTCTAGATTAGAAGGGGAGAGAGAACCTGTGGGGTATGATCCAATGGCCATGCACAAAAAAGCAGTACTAGGGGGTTGACAAAAGTCGCGTCCACCTCCGTTACAAGGTGTCGGATTTGTGTGTGGACTAAACCAGATTAGGAAATTCGAATGATATCCTGTGAGAAACCTCTGGTGGTGGCAAAAAGTCGGGCACACTGCCAAAAGGAGACAGGTCCATTGTATGCAGACTCATCCAAACTAGGAAATTCGAGTGATACTTGGTGGGTGGATGTTGGTGGCAGCAAAAAGTCAGGCATGCTTCCATATGGGTATTGATAGGGGAAAATTGGATAGACACCTTAAACCTAGTATTAAGTTATTACTCTTAGAAGTTTGCATAGCAACCACAACAATTTCAAGGAATTTACAAATGTAATTTTATGGGAAAGTTTTTTAATATCAATTCAATAATAACAGAACATAATTTTCAAGTAATATAGATAGTATTAAAGTTACTTTCTCTACACAGCTATGATGAAAAAAATAAAAAAATATTCATTTAATTTTGTGGATTATGACATGACAGGAGTAAAACATATGTGAGCTCAGGTGTAATAGACAGAGTGCGTGCAGGGTCAAGAGCAAATAGTGCAAGGCATACTACAATAAGTGGGACTAGAGATGGGTACAGGTATACAAACAAGAAAGGTTTGTATTTAGGACTTGGGAGGTCAGGAACAGGGTTCCAGGATTCAGGGTCAGAGTTCATGGGTTCCAGTGATGTGAATAAGAAACAAAGTTGTAATTTCTAGGTGCAGGTGTAGGCAGAAAATTACCAGGTTGTATAAGAAAAGTAAATCACAAAGGGGCACACCCCTTTATATAACAAAGGAAACTCCCCCCACTGACAAATCCTAATACTCCTAACCTCTTTGTCATGTACAGCTACACTCTTCTATTAGTTTCTATGAGGTTCCATTACACAGAACCTGTTATAAACGGTGATGGAGGTGGAAGGTTTCTTATGTCATGGAAGACTCAGAACAGAATATTGGGAGAACTGAGTAAGGCTAACCGGTAAGGCTTACCGGCAAGGCAGACTGGTTAGATTTCGCACTATGTCTCACATTATGGTCATGGGGTCTCTCACGACTCACGGTTGTGAGTTGTTGGTATTCTATGATTGGTTAATATGTTTGGATGACTCGCAATTGTGAGTTCACATAATGTAGTGACTTTCGCACATGACTCAGTTAGCGAGTCATGGGTCTCACGCATGTGATGCACTTAGCGCATATGACTATGGCAGATGACTCGGAGGTATGAGTCACAGGGTTAGGGTTGGCATGAAGAGCGAGTATAAAAGAGGTCACTAGGATCTAGGAGGACGAGCTCTTTACGCTATTATCCTTGTATCTTCTTACCTATAACTTTATCACTCTACTTTGTACCTATGTGGCCCCGCTGTATACCTACCCTTGTAAGCGAGTTGTCAGATAGGAGCCTTAGGTGCTCCGCTATCCAACTCGGAGGAAGACGTGTAGTCTCGACCGTTTGAGGCAAAGCTATTGTTGCCTGTATAAGGAAAGCGCTAACTGGTAGGAATTGTTACAGAACCTCCACTCAGCAGTCCTTTCAACTATCAGGCAACTGTAGAACTCTACATTCTCATATATGCAACCAAAAAACCTAATGCCATTGTATCCTGGTTAGGTAGCCATGACAATAGCTCCTCTCTTATGCAATGAAGCCCTCTGAGGCATGTGGTCATTATTTTGAAAGGGGGCTGGGCTTATTCAGATATCGGTAGTAGAAGTTGTCAATTATCTGCAGTCTGTTTACCATCTCCATTAGTTCCCAGTTGGTCTTCTTGTACCCTCTCCATCATACTAGATACCACAGGTGGCCTCTAACTATCTTCGTATCTTGTGTCATTTCAACTTACCATTCTTTCTCTCCATCCACTTCTACTGGTAGTGGTGGCTATATCTGGTTTCCTGGAAGGGGGTTGTAGTCCACAAGGTATTGTAGAATAACATGGAAGATGGTGCGTACCTTTATACATGCAGGGAGGTTGAGTTGGTAGGTATGTGTACCTATATGAGTGGTTACCAGATAGGGGCCAAAGCACTTGTTATTTAATTTCTGGGAGAGTGGATGGGTCTAGATATTTCTTGTATTAGGCCACACAATATCTTCAACCTGGAAGTAGAGAGCTGGCAGGTATCCTTGATCAGTGTATTTCTGCTGATGACTCTAAGTGTAGGCCATCTTATTAGAGAGATGGTCGTGTGTTTTCTTTATGCATTGCATGTACTCTCCAGCTTTGGGTTCTCTAGGAGGCTCTTCAGGATTCTCCAAGAAGTCCATTTTGGGATCGCAACCATTGCTGGCAAAGAATGGAGATAGGCTGGTAGACTCTGAGGCATAATTGTTGGTGGCGAACTCTGCTATAGGTAGCCAGAGGAATCAATCATCCTGTTGGTAAATAACATAAGTGCATAGGTACTGTTCCATGATGGTATTTACTCATTCAGTCTAGCCATTGGTCTGAGGCTGGTATGCAGTTGCAAGCTTCCATGATACCTCCAGGCAATCACAGACTAGTTGCCAAAACTTCAAGGTAAATTGAGTGCCACGATGGGAGGTAATAGTGGTAGAGAGACAATGGTATTTTCATATGTGCCTGAGATATAGTTTGGCCAGTGTTGGGGCGTCAATAGTTGTTGGGCAGGGGATCAGGTTCTGCATCTTGGTTAGTCGATCTATTATGACCAAAATAGTGTTATCACCCTGGCTCCATTGTAGACCAGTGACGAAGCCTATAGATATGTGTTCCTATAGCCTTTTAGAGACAGGGAGGAGGCACAGGATACTAAAAGAAGCATGATATGAGGTATGGCTCCACTGACAGATATGATAGTTCTTCATAAAGTGGCCTACATCCTAATGCATTCCCAGCTAGTAGAACTGGCTGGATTCTAACTTGTGTGTTTTGGCCCTCTCAGCATGTTCTATAGTGGGGCAGTCGTGAGCTTCTTGAATCAGTCGAAGTCATAGTAGATTATAGAGGAGGATGTATAGGTGGTTACAGAATAACAGTTAGTTGCTATCCCTCTAGCACTTTACAAGGGAGATCAGATGGGGGTTGCAGTCTTCTTGCTCTGATGTCTTCTAGATGTGTGTTGGGGTCAGGTTAGTATCATAGACTTCTTGTAATGGGCAGGGTCTGTGCAGGTTCAAGGGCAGATAGTCCAAGGTACACCATGGTAGGTGAGATAAGGGACAGGTATAGGAGTACAAACAAAACATGTTTGTATCCAGACACAAGAGGTTCTAGGTCAGGGTTCATGGGTTCTGGTGATGTGAAGAAGAAACAGAACTGTGATTCCTAAATATAGGTGTTGGCAGGAAATTACCAGATTGCATAAGGAAAGAAAACTACAGAGGGGCATACCCCTTTATATAACAAAGAAAAATCCTCTGCTGACAAATCCCAATACCCCTAACCCCTTCCTCATGCACAGCCGCATTCTTCTATCACTTTCCATAGGGTTCTGTTATGTGGAACTTTGGCTAATCTATCTCTTCTATCACTAGGCAACTGTACAACTCCAGCTCCCATATATGCAACCAAAGACCCGAGACTACTATACCCCTATCAGGTGGCTGTGATACTTCTATTCCGACTTCTTCTAGGGGAGATGTACCTATTGGAAGTGTAAGGTTTGTCAACAAACCTATAGTATAGGGCTTCAACACTATTTATATTAGGTAATCCTTTTACTGCTCTCATTCCTCCTCGCTTGGTCCTCTCATCCTGGTCAATGCATCTGCTTTCCCATTGGGCTTGCTGGGCTGGTACTTGATGTTGTAGTCAAATTGTGTCAGGAACTCCAACCACTAGGCTTGCCTGTAGTTCAGGAGACATTTAGTGGTGAAATACTTCAGATTGGAATTGTCAGTCAGGATTGTAACTTTTCAACCAATGAGTTAACATCTCTCTTCTTCAAAAGCATATACTACTGCTATCAGTTTCTTGTCATATATATTATAGTTGCATTCTACAGGAGTATGCTTTTGGGAATAGAAGGCCACAGGGTGGAACACTTCCTGGTTATTGTATTAGGAGATAACACCTGCAGATACAAAGTCTGAGCTGTTCGTTACAATAATTACTTGCTTCAAAAAGTTGAAATAGGCCAGTATGGGAGCAGTAGTGAAGGCAGTTTTGCACTGTTCAAAAGTCTGTTAGCATTCGGGAGTCTAAATGAAAGGCTGATCCTTGTTGGTAAGAGCAGTAAGGGGCCAGGTGATATGTGCATAGGCACAGATAAAGCGATGGTAAAAATTGCCAAACTCTAAGAATGTATAGACATCCTGCACCACTTCTAGTATAGGCCAGGCAATGATGGTTTCCACCTTGGGATTGTCTATGTAGATTCCCTGAATGGTAATGATGAATCTCAAGTATTTGATCTGATCCAAATGGAACTCATACTTCTGGGATTTGACTTCTAGCTTGACATCCGACAAGGTCTTGAGGATACACCAGACATACTCGACATGCTTTTTCTTACTCTCGCTATAGATAAGAACATTGTTCAGGTATACTGTACAGAAGTGGTCGAGGCTTGGGTACAGGGCCTTGTTAATATATACTTAGAAGGTGGTGGGTGCATTAGTGAGGCCAAATGGTATAACCTTGGACTTGTGTAGGCCATATCGGGTCTGGAAGGCAGTTCTCCATTGTTCTCCCTTTCTCATACATATCAAGTTGTATGCTCCTCGAACATCCAGCTTGGTGAAGATTTTACCCAGTGAGATTCACATAATTGTTTCCATTAGGAGAGGTAATAAGCTACTGCCCTTGATTGTCCCTGTATTTAGTGCTTGATAGTCTACACACAACTGGAATGATCTATCTCTTTTCTTGAAGAACAGGATAGGAGAGGCCACTGGCGAGATAGAGGGGCAGATAAATAACTTTCTAAGATTTTCGTTGAGCCAGCCTCACAGCACTTCAAGTTCCAGTAGAGACAGATTGTATAATGGTCCAAAGAGGGGGCTTGATGTCTACTAACAGAGGGATAGTATGATCACTTGGCTGATATGGAAATAACTAGTCATGTTTTTTCTCCAAGAAGAGGGGCATAAACTTGTGATATTTGTGGGGGACAATATCTCTGACCTCTTGTTTCTTGAGTACCTTGTGGCCTGGGGCCCACTGAGTAGTATAGGCTTTGAGAAAATCTATGAAGTACTCTTCCACTCCCTGAATACTAGTTACATTAAGGGTGCAGTTTTTAAGGCAATAGTGGGATTCAAAGATAATGGTATTGCTTGCAAACCAGATAGTTATATTATTGTGCTTTTACCAGGGGATACCAAGAGTCAATGGGTATCTGCATAGATTGGTGATAAATGCTGGTAGTACTTCTAGGCAGTCATTGATTTTCAGTTCTATTTGAGTCAGGTAGGTAATGACGCCAGAGCTGATCAGTCTTTCATCAATTACTGCCAGTTGTATACTTTCTTTGAGTTCCTACAAGGAGAGATGATGGCAGTAAGTGAATTCTTTATTCATAAATACATAGCAGTTGCTCCAGAGTTATGAAGATATAGGAATAGATTATGTTTTAGTTGTCTATTATACTATAGGCAATTACCAAGTAGTTATCTTCAATTCCATTTTCCATTTGATCTAAAGACAAACTAGATATAGATAAACGAGGAAAGGACTTAACATGTCCTATATCAGTGCCATATTCTGCATATCGGATGACTAGTTTCCTGACTGCTCAGACTCGAGGTGAGTGCTATCTGAGATCATGGGAAGAACAAAAGAGAAGGTGCTGTCAGCTTGCATGTGGCAAGGTCTCTTCTTCAGATACTGTCTAGCCATATGTCTATGCTTTCCACAATAGAGGTATAGGCCTCTTCTTATTCTGTTGTTCTGCTGGGCATCGGTCAAGATTCATCACTCTGCGGAGAGGTCTATAGGGCCTGAGGTGGTACCAGTAGTGGTGGTGGTGGTGGTGGTGGTGGCGGGAGCAGGAGTAGTGGATTGAGTTTGAGTGGCCACAGGGATGCATCAGGAGGAGGAAGAGGAGGAACCTTTCTTGTTGGCTGTACAGGCCAAGATGTTGTTGTCTAACTTCTTTAACAAGTTGGTGTAAGCTGTCAAGGTTTCGGAAGGGTCAGTAATAGAGGTCAGGACATATTTCAGTTTAGAGCTGAGATTTCGGTAAAGTATATTTTGCCTAGGGACATCATTCCGGTTGGTGTCAGCAGCCAGAGGCTACAAGTCTGCATGGTATTCTATGAACATTTAGTTCATCTAGGAGGTTACTTATTTCCCATTCTGCTATCATGATCATATTTGGATTCCCAAATACTTATTTCAGTTCCACTAACAGGACCTCTGTGTCTGCATAGTTGATGCTCAGTGGTGACATTGGGTTGTAACTGCAGAAAGATAGATCTAGTCACGAGTGTTAGACGGTAGTCAACTCTAAGGACAAGCGAGTTCTGACTAGGGCCCAATACTTGACAAAGTGAATACTAGGAAGGCTCACTACTCTTAGAATAGATAAAAGTGTAAAGATTGTATCGTATAATGAATATATTGATAAGACCTCTTCTCCATTGCTAATGATATCTATAAAAGCATTGGAGGTACCCCAATATTTATATTCCACATCTGGGTATTTGTAGACTATCTACTCCTTCCAACTTTTCTCTTATTTCCTCTATACAAACATTATGTACTCTGGAAATCTTAACCCCACTTAACTCTGAATTCTGCAGGCAGCAGAGAGGATATCCCCATTCCTCTCCTCACAGCATCTGCTCTATCCATAGTCACTCGAACCCTTTTACCATGGCAATTGATTACTGCTTCATTCTCTCCATACACGGTGATCAGTTCCAATGATAGACTTCTCAATACAGTTAGATTTATTATCCTTCTGCATCTACCTGTTGCAAGTATTTCCTTCTCTTATCATGCTAATAGCATTTAGGCCTCTTGATGCTTATAGTCAACCTCTTGTGTGGCAGGGCCTCTACTGGCTCTACCTTGTCATGCTTTTGGGTGCAGATGAATGATTATCTCTTGAGTGTCATTCTCGCTTCAGGATTTCCTCTATATTCCACTATCAACTGACCTGCCCTTTGGTCTTACTACTTGTATGGTAGCTGAGAACTTCTATTGGATTAGCTGAACACCCCCTAGTTGGCATCCATTAGTTGACGCAGCTGAGTGATCTTTGCATGCATTTACCTCTAGAACCAACTGACTGAATTATGTCACTCAATCTTATCAGGATAGCTGAGAATTTGCTGTTGAGGATTCAGCAAAAATCTCTCAGTTGGTGGCCTTTAGTAGTGGCATAATTGAGGGTTTTGTGTCAGCATCGCATTGGTAGAAATTATCTCATTCTCCCAATACGTTGACGGACCCAGGGATTGAACATGTGATCTTTTGCCAGTGATTACATAACATGCCTCTTATACTATACTAGTTTATCTTATGTGTAATAAGGAGACTGAAGGCATATATCAAGCAATGTTGTTCACTGTCAAAGCAGTGGTGGTCTCTGCAGAGTTTTATATGAAGCTGAGTGACAAAGAGATAATATTTGTCCATGGTACTATTGAATTTCTGAAGGCTTGAGATAGAGGTTTTCTTGCTACTTCAGGGTCCTGTAGCAGGACCTGTAGGGGCATTAGTGAGAGCATTATTGAGTGAGGTAACAGTCGTATTGATACAGGTATGGTCTTGTTTAGTAGTGGCTAGATAGGCCCCAAGGCCTTAGCCTTTGAGGTGAAAGGTCTGGAGTTTCTGGTCAGGGTCTGTAGTTGTTATTATAACTGTCAGTCAGTAGAGGGCTTAGGGGATGCAGGTAGGTTTATGGTCTGGAGAAGGATGTCTCTGCAGCAGGTGAGATAGTTGTATCTCAGGTTGTAGGCTAGGTTACCTAGCTGCTTGTAGGACAGGCTGGTAGTTTGATTCAGGTGAGTGAAGAGCTTAACAGGCACCTTGGGCAATCATGACATAGTGTGGTGTGGGTTGGATCCTTGTAGATGCAATCTTGTATAATAGGCAGGGTCGATACATAGTCAAGAGCAGATAGTCTAAGGCATACCACAATAGATAGGACCAGAGACTGGGGCCAGTATACAAATAAGAAGGGTTTGAATATAGGAGTCGAGAGGTTAGGGGCAGGGTTTCAGAATTCAGGGTCAGGGTTTATGGGTTCTAGTGACACAAATAAGAAACAAAGTTGTAATTTCTAAGTACAGGTGTAGGCAGGAAATTACTAAGTTGTATAAGAAAAGCAAATCACAAAGGGGCACACCCCTTTATATAGCAAAGGAAACTTCTCCCACTGACAAATTCCAACAGCCCTAACCCCTTCCTCACACACAGCCACAATATCCCATTAGTTTCTATGAGGTTCTGTTATGTGAAATCATGGCTAATCAGCCCTTCCAACTCTCAGGCCATTATACAACCTCACACTCTCATATATGCTATCAAAAAACCCAATACCATTGTACCCTGGTCAGGTAGCTGTAACATCAGGCTAGCCATTGATAAGTTTAACAATACAGAATTACTAGCTGGCCCCCTCCAGTCCTGGAGGGTATTCCTTGTATCTTATATCAGGAAATAAATATTCTTGGAAGTTTTTATATATATTTAAGCAGAATCACTTGTTTGGTATTGGACAAAGAGTATAGCAGAAGTCATATAGGTTAAGACTTGCAAATAGCTGTAGTCTTTAGCAGGCCCTCTCCAGATTGGGAAGGTATTCCATATAGGTTGTATTAAAAAGTAAATCTGAATTAGTATTTCTTTATATATTAAAAAAGTATTGCTTGATTGTTATTATACAAAGGGTATGGTATAAGGAGTAGTATAGGTTAAGAGTTGAAAGTAGTAGAGTCCTTAGCAGGGCTTCTTCAGACTTCAAGGGTATGTCCATATAGCTTGTATTAAAAAGCAAATTGGTATAAGTATTTGTTTTTACATTAAAGAAGTATTATTTAGTTGGTATTGAAAAAAGTATATACTATGGGTAGTATAGGTTAAGACTAAGATATAGTAGTTTTTAGCAGGAGCCCTGCAGGCCTGGAAGGTATTCCTTACAGCTTCTATCAAAAAGTAAGTTGGTATTAGGATTTGTTTTTATATTAAAAAAGTAGTATTTGATTAGGGTTGAACAAAGAGCATAGTATGAGTAGTATATATTAAGACTTGAAAGTAGCTATCATCTTTATCAGGGCTTCTCCAGACCTACAGGATGTATGCATATAGGTTGTATTAAAAAGTAAATCTATATTAGTATTTGTTTATACATTAAAAGAGTATTACTTATTTGCCGTTATATAAACTGTATTGTATAGGTAATATGGTTTAAGACTTTGAAGTGGTAGTACCATTTAGCAGGCCTTTTCCTAACATGAAGAGTATTCCTTATAGCTTCTATTAAAAAGTAAATTGGTATTGGTATTTGTTTATATATTAAAGAAGTATTGTTTGGTTGGTGTTGAACAAAGAGTATAGTATGAGTAGTATAGGTTAAGACTTGAAAGTAGTACAGGTTAAAACTCTGCAGTAGTAGTAGTATATAACATACTACTACTACTTCAGAAGTTCTGTTTTATTTATAGCTTATCATTTAGTATTTTTTCTTATTTGTAATTATTTATGATTTGTTATTATTGGTTATTATTTGTTTTTTGTTATTATTTTTTTCTTGTTTTTACTTATTATTAGTTATTCATTGTTTATTTATATTTTTTATTGGAAATTACTTGTTATTTATGTTTAATATTATTGATTAGTTGTTCTTATTTATTATTTATTATTCTTTATTTATTGTTTTTTATTCTTTATTATTTATTATTTTTCTTATCCTTGATTTGGTATTTATTTTATTTTTCTTGTCATTCTTATTATTATTTGTTGATTTTTATTACTTGATTATTATTATTATTGATTATTTATTATTATTTATTCTTTTTATTATTTACTCTTTCTTGCATAGTATTTGTTATTATTTCTTCTTCCTTCTTGTTTGTTCTTTATTCTTTATTCTTTGTTATTTGTTATTGTTATTATTTTCATATTTACTTTTTTTTATTTTTATTTTTATTTTTATTACTTATTGTTTGTTTGTATTTGATACTTATTATTCTTTTTTTTTTCTTTTTGTGATTCATTGTTTGTTTGTATTTATTATCTCTTTTTCGTTATTCATTGTTCTTTAATAATTGTTATTATTTTGTTTATTTTATTTTATTTCTTCATCATGTAGATATTGCATTTTATTTCTTCATTGTTTGGAGAAGTGGAAAGGGAGAAAAATGGAAAGATGAGAAGAGAAAAGTGGAGACTTATATAGAAAAAGAAGAAAAGATGGAATGAGATGGAGGACAGGGGTATTGAGTGTTTGTAGACCTAAGGGTCGATGGTTAGGATGTCATAGTGTTGACTTCTGTATAGAAATAACTTGTGCATAGCTGTAAGATACAATCAAGTTCTATCAATTTCTTCTCTTTTTTTCTCTTCTTTCCTTTCTTTATTATTCTTTATTTCTTGTTCTTTATTCTTTCTTTTTTATTTTATTTTATTTTATTATTTTATTTTATTTTATTTTTCCTCCTTGCACTGAGACATTAAAGGGTGGAGGATGGCAACCATTGCCGCTGGGCGCGGTTTGTTTCTATAGTGGTTGCCGTTGGGCAGCTTTACCCAACAATGGTTGCCACTGGCCGCAGTTTGTTTACCTTTTTGTTGTGGTTACGGTGGTCACATAGCAGATCTTTCTTATCAGATCGCCCACCCAGAGATATTCTTTCCAGTACATATAGATAGCAGGGCCCCTTCAGACCTGGAGGGCGTATTCTTATAGACTATCTAAGACAATATCTCTTGTTGGAGTTTTTTTATACATTAAAGCACTGTGGCTTGTTTGGTGTTGTGCAAAGAATATAGCTTGAGTGGTGATACAGGTTAAGACAGGAAAGTTACCGTAGTCTTTAGCATGGCCCCCTCCAGACCAGGACGGTATTCCTTATATCTTATTTGAGGGAATGGATGTTGTTGGAAGCTTTTTTATACATTAAAGCAGAATTACTGGTTTGGTGTTGTACCAAGAGCATAGTATGAGTATTATGGTTTCGGACTTTGAAGTGGAAGTAGTATTTAGCAGGCCCCTTCCAGACCTGGAGGGTATTCCTCATATCTTATTTGAGGGAACAAATGTTGTTTGAAGTTTTTTTATACATTAAAGCAGAATTACTTGTTTGGTGTTGTACAAAGAGCATAGTATGGGTATTATGGTTTAAGACTTTGAAGTAGGAGGAGCATTTAGCAGGGCCCTTCCAGATCTGGAGAGTATTCCTTAGAGCTTGTATGCAAAAGTAAATTGGTATTATTATTTGTTTTTGCATTAAAGGAGTATTATTATTTAGTGTCATAGAAAAAGTATGGTAGAAGGAGTAGTATAGGTTAAGAAGAATACATAGTAGTTTTTGGTAGTCCTCTTTCACACCTGGAGGATATATATATATAGCTTATTGAACAGAATAAGTCTCATTTGATGTTTTTTTATACATTAAAGAAGTATTACTTGTTTGCTATTATACATAGAGTATAGTATATGGAGTAGTATAGGTTAAGACTTGAAAGTAGTATAGGTTTAAACTCTGGAGTGGTAGTAGTGTGCTACACACTACTACTACTCCTGAACTTCTTTTTTATTTGTTGCTTATCCTTGAGTATGATTTTTTATTTGTTACTATTTGTTATTTATTAGTATTTCTTATTATTTCTTATTTAATATTATTTGTTATTTGTTCTTATTTGTTCTTTTTTATTGTTTCTTATTTTGTTATTATTCCTTATTTATTGTTTGTTATTCTCAGTTGTTTATTATTCTTTATTATTCTTTATTCTTTTTTCTTTCTCATTTATTGTTTGTAGTATTTGTTATTTCTTTATTGTTCTTCATTCTTTATTTACTTTTTTTTCTCTTTATTATTTGTTATTTAATACTATTTGTTATTTGTTCTTATTTGTTATTTGTTATTCCTTTTTTTTTCTTTTTATTATTTATTCTTTGCTTGTATTTATTATCTCTATTTTTTTGTTTCTTGTTTATTATTCTTTTTTCTTTTTTTCATTACTTGTTGGTTGTTAGTATTTGTTATTTCTTTTTCTTTGTTCGCTGTT
Organism: Tuber magnatum; assembly: GCA_003182015.1. Taxonomy (NCBI): domain Eukaryota; kingdom Fungi; phylum Ascomycota; class Pezizomycetes; order Pezizales; family Tuberaceae; genus Tuber; species Tuber magnatum. The sequence continues at coordinate 17,630 of PYWC01000011.1, read as the reverse complement.
CTTTATTCATTGTTCCTTATTTTTTCTTTTTTTTTCTTATTTATAGTTTGCCTGTATTTTTATTTCTTTTTCTTTGTTCATCATTCTTTATTTTTCTTTTTTTCTTTTTCTATTTATTATGTGTTAGTATTTGTTATTTATTGTTCTTTCATCTATGTTATTATGTTATTTTATTTATTTTATTTCTTTCTCATTGCATATATTTTATCACATTTTTTTATTGCTTCCTGGAGTGTAGAAGGAGGAAGATTGTAACGTGTTCGGGCCAGGCCCTAGTCACGTGGCAGTAAGATAGGAGCAGATGGCTTCTTGATCAACAAGAAGTGAGCGCTGCTTGCTAAAGGGGGCTTCGAAGGGGTGTAATAGGAGATCAAAGAAGTAACCGTTCAATCAAGTATATTAAGAATACTGTCAGTCGAAGTCTGCCGTTCCCATCGTGGAAATCAGCGGTCTTTAAATACAGCATATCGCTTATCTCCAGTATGAGCGATATTGCCAAACAATGTGTGTGTCAACCGATAGCACACGAAACAATTCAAGTATCAAATGATACCGTGAAACCAAACATAAAACAATGTGTGTATCAACGGATAGCACACGAAACAATACAAGTATCAAACGATACCGTAAAACCAAACATAAAACAAGGTGTGTATCAACCGATAGCACACGAAACAATACAAGTATCAAATGATACAGTGAAACCAAACATAAAACAAGGTGTGTATCAACCAATAGCACACGAAACAATACAAGTATCAAACGATAACGTGAAACCAAACATAAAACAAAGTCTGTATCAACCGATAGCACATGAAACAATACAAGTATCAAATGATACCGTGAAACCAAACATAAAGCAACCCAGTACCTGTACCGGTTACACTCCCAAAATAAAATAACAATTTCACCAAATAAACAACCTAATGAAATCCTAATAGCCGGTACCTCCGCTATTCTCCTGAAAGTCCACTTAGGACCCATCCTCGTCGTTATCGCTACCCTGCAACAATCTCATGTCGTCCTGCAACATTCATTCTGCACCTTCCAACCATCTTTCCAAACACTCCCCACATGGCGCTCCATGTACAAAATAACCTGACTCCCAGTTGTGTGGCAGGTCTACGAAGTTTCATACTATCCGGTCCTCCCATTCCTCTGTCTCGACATCGATACGTCCGCAATCTTCCCAGTGATCGATATAAAATATCTTCCAGTATGCGTCTTCTGGAACAATTTCTCGGTGAAGCAGGTATCCCAAAATAAGGTCTCATCCTTTTATGCTAACCTCTTCGTAGTTCAACATTTTGTTTCTTTTGTATAAGGATAAATTTTGTAAGAGGGTAAAGGTTTGGAGGTCTTGTAGTTTGGTCTGTTTTCTTCAACGTGTTAGAGGGATGGTGGGTGGTATTTATGTTTCGGTAGTGACCTCGCTTAGGTGTCGGCCTCGCTTAGGTTTTCAGGGGATGGTGGGTGTTGCTTAATTTCGGTTTCTTCCGTCTCCATGCAACCATCACATTTTTCTGTGCTCAGGTAGTACCTACTACCAAAGCGGAAAACATCTGTCACTGTTCCTCCCCACATTCGTCCTGCCAATTCTGTTGTTATTTCTAAGCATTTGTTGTAGATGTGTATTAATAGTCGTTGTGTAAGTTATCGTCTAGAGATAATATCACGGTTCACCAACAGTCCCATTAGCTGATGGCGCAGTCTCCAAGGTACTTGTTCATAGTTTGACATCGTAAGGCTGTTGGATGGTGTGTTTTTTCCTTTCGCTATTGCCAGTACTCAGCCTCAGCCAGCCGGGCTAGGTATGCTCCTTCATCTTCCATTACTTGATTTTCATCTTCGCTGCTTTCAAAATCGCTTTCAAAGTGGGCTGACCAGAATCCATCCTGTATCCCTTGGTCCATGTCTGGGCGCAGGTGTTGGATTTCTGGTAGTGTTGGGCTCCACGCCACCATCACATGGTTTATCGTAGGGGGTAGTTTATCCTCTGGCTTGTTGTCTTCCCACCATTGGTTAACCAATTCTATCGCATTTTCCAACCCTTCAAGGGGTTCCCAGCTATTCTCTGTTTCTGGGTACCCCACCCATATAACTAGGAATTGGTCATGGTCATACCGTCTTCTATGGTCTCATATGGTTTCCACTTCCCATTCCGGTTTTTCGTTAACCACAATCGGGGGTGGTTTTGCGTGGCTCCTTCCAGGGAAGGATATATCATCATTAGGGAGGTATCTTCTCATGGTGGATGTATGGAATGTCACTCCTCAGTTTCTGTACATTCTCCCATCCATTTCCACCCTGTAATTTTGTGTATGCTCATCCCATCTGATCATCTTGAATGGTCCATGCCCGCGCAGTTGCAATTTCTTGCTATGTCCTGATTCTGTTGCGAAGAAACTTCCATATACCAGTAACAGATTACCCTTTCCTTTCGGTGTAACCGGTACGGGTTACTAGCGTTTTATGTTTTATGTTTCGTGTGCTATCGTTTGATACAAACATTGTTTTATGTTTGGTTTCACAGTATCGGTTGATACTTGTATTGTTTCGTGTGCTATCCTTTGATACAAACTTTGTTTTATGTTTGGTTTCACAGTATCGGTTGATACTTGTATTGTTTCGTGTGCTATCGGCTGATACACACATTGTTTTATGTTTGCTTTACAGTATCGTTTGATACTTGTATTGTTTGATACTTGTATCGTTTCGTGTGCTATCGGTTGATACACACAATGTTTTGCAATATCGCTCATACTGGAGATCAGCAATATGCTGTATTTAAAGACCGCTGATTCCCGCCATGGAAACAGCAGACTTCGACAGACAGTATTCTTAAATATACTTGGTTGAACGGTTACTTCTTTGATCTCCTATTACACCCCGTTCGAAGCCTCCTTTAGCAAGCAGCGCTCGCTTCGTGTTGATCACGAGGCCATCTGCTCCTATCGTACTGCTATGTGACTAGGGCCTGGCCCGAACACGTTACAATCGGTGTATGGTGTCGGCGTCGTTTTGCTGCCGTTCTCGTCCTTCTAAATCGTGCCAATTTAATCGCATTGAAAGCCGTGTTTCGGATTGCTTGGTACCTGTTTAACAGTTCATCGGCAGCCAGTACTGCGGAGTTCTTGGAGTTCACTAGTGGAAGTAGTGGGTAATTCTTTTCAAAAATAGCTTTATATGGTGATATACCGAGAGTTTCCGACCATCCTGCATTCAGGTATGCTGCTGTCTCCGGTATGGCATCAAACCAATTGCTTTGTCTTGCGTTGACTAGGTTTCAGAGAGCCGTTTTCAATTCTCGGATTTTCCTTTCGACCTGTCC
>PYWC01000002.1:4071107-4091391 GCA_003182015.1 Tuber magnatum | reverse complement strand
ACGGAGTGGCTGCTATGCACGTATCCGCGCCTGCCAACGGAAGTCCTAAGAGCGGCGTTGAGCGCGTACACAGGAGAGAAAGCGCTCGCGGCGATGGGCCGCGAATGGGGTGTCGAGTGCGCCTTCGAGCCAAAGGCAGACGTGGACGCTGGGCTGCTGCAATTCAAGCGTCTACCCCCGGGGCCAGAGGCGGAGGCGAAAATGTACAAGCCATGGCAGGAGAGGGGGGAGAGGTGGGAGCAGGGTGTGGCCGAGGAAGAGGCTATCGCTTCATTCGTCACTTCTACCTTTGCGGGCGTTTACCTACATGAGGGGCTCAGTCCCGTCAAGCAGTTCTTTCGTCAGCATGTGCTCAGTCGCAGGTTGGAGGTTGATAAACTTTTCAACTTCGTTCAGCCCACTAGGGAGCTTTCCAGCCTTTGCTCCCGGGAGGGGTTCGAGCCTCCGGTCGCTAGGCATATCGGTGAGACCGGGAGGAGGTCCATTGCTCCCGTCTTCATTGTCGGCGTGTACTCCGGCTTGGAGAAGATCGGGGAGGGGCATGGTGGGAGTAAGGACGAGGCTAGGATTAGAGCTGCAGTGAATGCGCTCAAGGGTTGGTACCTGTATTCTCCGGCCCCTCAGGTGGACTTGCCGAGCAAGACGGATGATGACCCTCGGGCTCCGTTCAGGCCGGCCGTGATAGATGTTGGGGAGGTTGTTGTTTGATTTGGCTTTGGTAGAATAGATGGCTTGCTAGTTGGGTTTGGTGTGTGGCTTTGTGCATGTAACTATAGCTGAGAACGTATGGATCGAAGAGGGAGAAAAAAAGTGCTATTCTTTTTGTATACAGGATTATTCCTTGTCTCTTTCTTGTGCATTTATTTACATATATATACGGGGCGCCCGGTTGATCAATCGTCAACACTACATGATGTGTGCATGCAATGAAAAAGTGAGCAATCATCTGACATTTCTAGTTGCACTGTACAGAATTAAATAACAACTGCGTTGATGGGGTGAGGTAAAAAGAAAAGAAAAAGAAAAAGAAAAAGAAAAGAGGGAGAGGGAGAAAGCATGAAATCCGCATTCTTTCGAAGATTCTGAAGACAAACTTCCTTCTCTCTATGATTGACCCAGCTCATAAGATGCCACATGGAAAGCACTATACCGCCAGTGCGCTCCACGCCTGCAGGTATGATATGCCTTCATTATTTACAACCACCTCACCAACAGTGCAAAGGGACCAGCTATTAACAAAGCCTCCACAATAGCCCTCATATAACAAAACATCCAAATAAAAAAACCCCAGTAAAACCTAATAAACAAGAGAAAAAGAATGGAGCCTCCTATCTCCCTCATATGTATTTTATATGTATTTCATGTGCCAGAAAGGCCCTCCCGGTAATGGAGGAATATTATCAACGATAGGCAAACAATTCCAAATACATAAGCCATTTGTAAAACGAAGAATATTTTGGGAGTGAAGAGGGTAAGTCGTAAGTCGTCACTTATTTATAGAGTATTGAAAACCCGTCCACACACTGAGCATAGCTTCCCGAAACGCCAGCTATCGAACGTCCCCGGGGAGGTATCAACGTATTGCTGCTACCCATTGTCTTTAGTTTCGAGTTAGCAAATCTTCAAGATGGGCCGAATTACCTCGCGCCGCCGCCATGCGGATTTCCAAACATAGGCGACCGACGTCCAAAGCTCGTGAGGATTTCAATCCCATCGACCTGAGCTCCTGAGCGCACGCAAAATCCAAGTAGGCTCTCCCCCTTTCTTGTATCTAAAGGAAAGTCCGAAACCTCAAACTTTCCCTGATTCTCGCTGCTTTCCCTGCGGCCAAACAGCTGCGTTGATGAATCCTCATACATGAACTCTAATCCTCCTAATGCCGAGTTGTGAAATACTCTAATGCTTGTCAACATCCTTCCGGGGGTCACTGTATGCAATATAAGTTGTTGAGGTATAGATCCGCCAGCCTTTGGTCTTCCGAGCGAAGAGCTTTTGAAAGCTACCCCATAGCCATTTGGCAATTGGACCTTTGAACTTTTGACAGTCGAAAAGTCTTCCACAACTGCTTCTCCTTGCCCCGCGGAGTATATCCTGAGTTTCATAGGCCTATTTTTGTGACTGTCTGGCAGGCTCCCTCGGAGGTCATCTTCGAGCAACGAAACCTCCCGCTCTGGCTTATTGGTGAATTCCCGGTGTGCCCGATAAACGCCATCCGTGTAGATCTCCACTAAAACTATGCCACTTTGAGCTCCAGCAACAATACCGTTTTCAACGGCATAGACTTGCGGGTTATCTGGCAGGGCAGGTGGCACGGGATCCGTCGGAATCCGGAAACAAGGATGGTAACGAAACCGAAGGCAATCAACCCTTTATGACCGAGTATCGTCAGCTCCTGGACAACATGCCGCGAGTAAAAAAGGTTCCATACCTGGGCCAACTAGACTCATTTTTGGGAACACAAAACCTTGAAAAAAAGCGTCAGTGATAATTCACATAGCCGTTGACCTGGGAATGGCGTACTTCAGCCCGGGGGATTTGGTTCGAAAAGAGTATGGCTCCTACGGTCCCGGTAAATCATTTTAAGAAATACCTAACGGGCCTGTTTCAAATGGGGGTCAAACCTTCATTAAAAAAGTCCTATTGATATGCTCAAGCTCACGGGGCTGGGTCGGTGGTTGGGGGCTGATGAAAGCTTCTATCATGTTTTTCATTGCAGATGTAGCAATATCCCTGATTTTCCATCACGCATAAGCCCGATGCGGCGTCACGACAAAACCCGGTGCTGAAGATGACCTACCAAAAGCTTCCAGACTCAGAAGAATCGCTATTCCCAATCGCATCACCGGGGCGAGAACAGTCGCTGAACTATAAACTCCGTCAGCTCCGGATAAAAGCGATGGATCCCGTATGAGAGCCATACCGCCGAAACCACATCCTCGAGGTAAGACGGAAGGGTGTATAACGAGCGGCTACCACAGAGCCCTAAACCATTACTAAATGCGGAGCGATTTATAAGATCTCCAAATCTCAAATCTCCCTTGGCATCAAGAATCAGTACAGCAACATGACGCTTTGTCGCGGGTGCGATTTCTCCAAAATAATCCTCCACCGCCTCGGAGGCAATGTCCCAGATGCCTTGAACGTCCTGGGAGGCCTCTCGTTGCCGAATATCTTTGACAGGTAAGCAACGAATATATAGGGCAATAAAGCCAAGAATTATTACCCCCAACTGTTTTCTGAGTACGTAAGACGTGGACCTTTGCAACACTCCTCATCACTCCGTCATCCCTACTAGATAAGGAATCTGCTACCCACTCCTCCTCGAGTCGAAAACATCGTCGACCTAAGGCGAGCGTTAGAGTCGCAATTACCAGACGAAAAGGGAAAATATAACGACGTTACCCAATCTATGCCTGAACATTTGCTCACCGGTGAAAAGCTGCGCAAGATACCTTTGTGCTTATCAGAAAACCGACTAACTTTACGGGTGATGGTGACCTCATACGCTGCCATTCGGAGCTTCTTCTTCGCCACGCGTACATCATTCCCCTCACGCAGCTTTAGATCACCATGACACTCATACTCTCCCGGAGAATCCTTCGCAAGTAGTATAGCGAGATGAAGCGGTGGGCAAGACGTCAAGGGTAGGAAATTAATTGCTATGCCGGAACTGGTTGGTGCAATCTTGGAGGCAGAGAAATCAAAGCGTAGTCGGTTCATTCCCGGATCAAGATGCACGAGAACCTTGAAGTGACCGCTTGTAACCGGCCATTGAGTGGCCGGATATCCCTCGAGGTGGTGGTGTACAGTAATGGTTCCATCAACCGGCCGCTCAGACACACCAACCTCCCCAAACACCAAAATTACACTCTGGTGAAACCATTGTCCCTCCTGAGCAGAGATAAGGCGAGGGGCAAAAGGTGATATAGGCACTGAAGCTGACCTGACGGCTGGGTTGGGAGGACTCCCCTTTTATCAAATGTTAGCGGTGTTTCCCTCGGCTTTTCTCAAACAATTTGGGGTACGCACATTTGGATCTGTCCTGCCGCTGCTGGAAGTATATACTTCGGAAGTTGGCCTTGAGGGACGAGCTCTCTCTGGCGAGGAACGACGGGTAGCCGACACAGAGCTGTTAGATTTGGATTTGTCGCTTGGAAAGTTCAAGAAAGCGTCCGGGGTATCAGTGATAGAGGCTGTAGAGTCCGTTTTGATAGAAGGCGAGGGCTCCGCAGATCTACCAAAAAAACCTGTGCGAGATTTCCGCAAATTGGGGAACTTCATTCTGGACGAAAGGCGAGTATGTGAAGGAGATTCAGTCTGAGAAGGCATGCACGGTTATTGTCTATAAACTATGGGGTAGGCTAGCAAGGCTGCCGGGTGCAATTGGACAAAAGTAGGCTAATGGTGAGACAACCAGAGAGTGTGTGAAATAATGCAAGAAGCGAGAGGCGTGATTGACACGACAGCAGGAAAAACACGCGAGTAGCTGCAAGAGCAGCCAAAAAGAGAGCTCACAAAGAAGGAAGANCTAGTGACTTTGCATTAGGAGCCGTTCTCTCCAAGTGGGGGAGGGGAGGGGAATGTACGTATTCATGGGAGGAGGGAGAAGAAGTGGAGGAGGTAGAGGAGGAGGAAGGATAGCATAAGAAAAGAGGTAGGAATAGAGATTGATGAGCAAGGGAGCCGGTAGCAATTCCGACTGCTTGGTGAAGATCAAAGCGAATACCGGCACCGAAGCCTACACCGCCATGGAGTAGCCAGGAAACCAGGGACAGGGCAGGACGCGAATACTAACGAAGATTCAGTACGGTATAGCGATTGTGGATACTTGTGTACCGGAGAGCCGGAGGAGAATGTGGACAGGTTGATAACCGAGAAGGCTGAGGGTGATTGGTGCGCCCATCCACCAGCGAGAGGGAAGACAGACCTTACTACGGTACGGTATCTGAGATTTTCTATCCTTGTACCGTACCGGCATGTGGGTTTGCCAATCGTGTCGTGGGGTGTGTGCGAGCACTCGGTGGCCTACGGGTGCTTTGGTGCCCGCCCTCCATCCCAAATGCACGCCATCCCAACTTTCCCGGCGCCGAGGAAAGGAAAAAAGAAAGGGGGAAGGAAAGCCAGCCCATGATACCCGCCGTAGGCCGTCGGGATCGTGGCTCAAAGGCGGCAGAGATGCCCCCATTAGATTCCCATTGGATTATGATCCGATTGCACAGGTTAGAGATTTCGGGGTTCCGTGGGTGGGGGGGAGCTGATTCGGAGAGAGAGCTTTGGAAAGAATCATCGCATCATACCGGTACTATATCACCAGTGGGACCGCACGGTGTTGCTACTAACTTTAGTACGAATATCTTGACCGATTTTAGGCCCAGATCATGTTTACGAGATTGAAAGGGTTCCCTTCGTCTGATCTTGATCACTCTTCCGCTGTCACTGTACAGTACCATACTGTGCCCGAGAAGATCCCGCCCTTCCGCCCTGCCATCGAAGGACAATCTGACCAGACGGAGGGCTTTCTCCAAATCTACGAATTGGAGCTTTCCGACTGCTTTGGAGCCTCCAAGCATAACATTCATGTACGTCATCTTCCCGCAGCGGTGCTTCTCTGGTTTACCCCCCCCCCCTGCTCCCCATCCCAAAACAGGCTCGTTTAATCGAGAATAGGAAATAAACAGAGCGGAATAAGGTAAATTCAAAAGCTGAATAGATCTGAGCCTCACTTGTTGGTGTGTAAACACACACACACACACCGTCCCGCCCCCTTGGATGCCTTCTTGGCCTCTTGGCCCTTGGACCGTTATCCCTCCAAAGTTCCATAAGAGAGAGAGGGAAAGGAGAGACAAACTCTCCCTCGCCATATCCCCGCCTATCGATCCCTACCCGCCTCTCCTAATTACGGTACTTTGCTCACCTAGCTTTGTAAGCTCCGCTGGCTGACCATTTACCTCCACCGTGTTCCCTGAAAATCAATCGCTGTCCAATCATATCACCCTAGCTTCCGGGGCGTTTTGAGTCTTCTCAGCTCCTTCCGTGGGGTCAAAACCCAAAAACCCCGTGCAAAAAAAAAGTCCGAGTGAAGTGAAAAAGGGAGAGAGAGAAGGGAAAAAAAGGAGGGGAAAGAAAGACTCATCCGGAAGGAGTTTTACACAAGGAAAAAGGTAATTCAAAGAGAGGCTACCCAGATTAATTCTTCCCTTCGCTATCCCCACCCCCCTCCAATTCTCTGCTTTGCGTTTTGTGTTTTCGTTCTTGCGGCAAGCAACAGGAGTTCGGCGTCAAACTTAACCTCTCTCCACCCGTGTGAATTCCCGCCCCATCCCCTTAACAAGGATTTTTTTCCTCTTTCCACATTCCCCGTCGCCTATCGTATTCAATAGTGGCAGAGTTTGTTACTTTCATAAACCCATTCCCCTACAAATCACCGCTCCCTTTCAACAATAATTATATCTATATCCGTTTCTCTGGCCCTTCTGGGAACATGTCTTCCTTGCCGGCATCTAAGCCTTGGACCGAGAAACAAACCAAGGAAGTTATCAGAAAAGTCATTCGGCGGGCGGAGGTATCAAGGGTGATTTCTCCTCGATTTCCCCGCACCCGAGGAATGGGTGTGGTGCCTATTTCGGGCTTTGCTAATGCTTCTGGTGCCTAGATCGCAAGGCTTCTTCAGCATCGACTTGCACTCGCAAACTTCAAGACGAAGAATGGATGGGAAAACTTGACCCTGGATACTATCGAACCTAAGGTCGAAGAAGACCTACGAAGGAAACGTCAGAGAGGGTCACAGGAAAAATCACCGTCGCCGGGGACCTCCTTTTTCAGTGAAGGAGATCTCGAGTGGCTACGGAAAAATAAGACAAATGTGCAACAGAAACGACGAGGCAGCCAATCGTCTGGTATCGGCCCCCTCCCGAATTTTCGCAACTCCAGAAAACGTGTACGGGCGTCCTCATCTGCAGAATTCCAACAACCATCATCCAAACGCCGCCAATCGTGGAGAGACCAAAACCGTACCGTGCAGTCTTCTCCGGGATATCGATATGGGGCAGGGGAGGGTAAGGATGGCCTCGAACATGGCTTCCACTCAAGTCCCCCTCGTACCCCACCAAGGCGTACAGCCAAACCGGGGAACGCGAACAAACCGGCGGGTAATCGTGGCGCTGATCTCTTGATATATCTCGCAACATCCCCCTCCCCAGCTGGAGTAATGCCAAAAGCAAAGTTCACACCAACCACACCTCCATCAAATTCATCAGCCCTCCCATCATCCGTTATGAATACCCCTGGAGCTCCACAAACCCCACAAACCGGCTTTAATTTTGCTGATTTTGTCAATATCACACCTTCCCCAGCTCAGGGCGCCTGGGGTTCCGTCGGTGCCGGGAGAGGAACTCCAATTGCAAACGCTCGCAAGAGGCTGAATTTCGATCAACTCCACCCCCCCACAGGGTCCCCTTCAGTGCCGGCCAGTAGCAGCCGACATACGACTGGGTTGGGTATGGAGTTAGGAGGCGAGCTAGTGTCTTAGAAGGAGAGAGTTGGTCATGGTGCTTTTGCGGGGTCTCATTTTCACGCTGGTGTTTCGGTTCTGCGGTTGCCTCAAAAACCAAGCTTTGGGTATGGACGGTGGTTTTCGTTTCCCTTCCCTTTCCTCTCCTTTCGCCATATTATATATTTTTATGGGGAGGGGGGGCCCATCCTTATCAATTTTAGTCGGAAGATTTTTATTTTTATTTTTCATCTTATTTTCTAGCCTTAGCGAACTGCATTCGTATATATCGGGTTTTCCCCTGATATATATATTTTTTTTTTTTTTGATATCAACACGCCAAGTTGAGGCAACTTTGCGACAATTATTCATCCGAAAGTGGGTTGGTGGAATGGTACGTCGGACACGAGCAGAAGTTAATGCGACAGGAAAAAAAAAAGAGAAAAGGAAAAAAAGGCAAGGTCAAGGATAATTTTAACAAACGCGTCCTTACTGGAGGAAAGGGACGAACGCGAGATAGCGTACGGTAGCGGAAACACGAGGTCATTTCTATTTTGGGTGAATTATTGGAGGGCTGTTCCGTTCTGTAAAATACTCAACCTGCAGCCGATCCATTCCTGATGACCAGCCAAAAAACATTGAACGGCGCATGTCTGACACCCTCGAAGAGCATACGCCACGAATCAAGTTCGGAGCTCGTAAATTTGTGCGATGTGCAACCCTTGAAGCGATAGGAAGAACAAAAGGGTTGGATGTGCGGAAATGGTACTGTAAGAGTACCGTACTCGTAAGGTATAGTACCATATCGTAGGACAACCCTTGTCTGCCCACCGTTGCAGAATTCGGACAACTGTTTCAATCTATGTCAATAAATCCGACAATTACTGGCACAGCCCCCCCCCTCCTCCCCGAGCAGTAAGCCAAGGCAGTTAATCTCGGATGGTAGAGATTGGGAAAGGGGGGGGGAAGAGTTATGATATATAATACGTTACTTACTAACCTTGAGATGAAGAGGAAGGAGGAGAGGAAGGAGAAGGGGGAAGATAGGGATACGATACGTTACGGCACGATATGATATTTTTGGTTGATTGACGGTGGGAACACCAGCGGGCAGTGTGATGCTCATTGGACCGCAATAAGACCATTGCCCGGGAGTCAGCAATAACAAAAGGAGGTGGGGGTGCTGGCAGTTGGCAGGGTAAGGTACGACCCTAATTTTCGGTTTGCATTTGTGTCGCGGGGCGTACCTGAGCATGTTGCTGCAAAAGCAAGCAAGCACGATATCATACTTCACCAGGCCTCTCAAACGCTGGCGATCAGAAAGGGGAGTTGGGGAAGTGATAATACTCGGGCACTTGAACTGGGTGATTGCTCGTCATGGGAGAGAATCGGAAGGATAAGGGGGGGGGGAGGGGGGTTACCCGCATAATGATACGAACCCTACGGCAATCGCGTAGAGAGTACTTTGCGGCACCATATCGTGTGCACTTGACGCTGTCAATCAGAAGGAGGAAGGAGAGATACCGTAATACGAGGGTTGGAAGCTTGCGGCGGCATCACAGCGCCGCCGCTGCAGCCTGTCCGTTTGTGTTTGCCGCGATCCTCTGTGCAGCAGCTGTATTTTCGGGTTACCAGCCAACGAGGGAGCACCAACCCGACCCTCTTTCGGCACAGCCACGCCGTAGAACCACCCCCTTCACGTTCACTTGATTATCCACAATTCACTCCTCCTCTTCTCTCTGTGCCTCTCTCCCTCTCTGTCTCTCTCCGTCTCCGTCTCCGTCTCCGTCTCCCTCTCTCTCTCGTTCGTTGATAGTCGTTTGAACTCTCCGTCCTCCCCCCCGTCTCCCATTCTACTCGTACACCACACGCACCCAATCAAGAAATCGGAGAAGAGAAAAAGTAAAAAGGGCGGGAAAAAAAAAAGGGAACAGGTTACATACTCCCGCATAGCCCACCGTCATGAACACCATCGACAAGTCTTTCTATTGCCTGTGAACCCCTCAGAATATTCCAAACCCTCACACTCGCTGTTGAACCCTCGGCCACCTTCGTTACTATTGTCGTGTCTTGCGAGGAATCCATTAGTCCTCCTCCTCCGTGGTTGTCGTTGAACACCAGCCATTCGTTTGCTGACCGTGTTGTTTCTCGACTCCTGTCCGTTTCGGTGATTCGGATAGGTAAAGTCTCCGAACTGCTGCAGCATCATACTGTACTCTCTCTACTCGCTCCCCTTTCCCTTTCTTCACACACTCTCTCTAATCCCTCTTTTCCCCAACCGAAAACCCTTCGACCCCCACGGTCAAACCCTAGCAAATTCAAAATCAGTCTTTTCTCCATCATATCATACCTCTCTTAGATCTCAAGTTTTATTTAAATTTATTTTTCTCCCCCCCCCAACACCGCCGGGCGAAACGAGTACGGTAAATCCTTCTTCGGCCCTGCTCCCGCCGCGCGCCCTTACCCTCATTTGCCTTCTGCCTCACTTCCCTTTTCCATCATACCCATCCCCCCTAGTCACACTGGTCAACAGTAGCACAGGGGAAAACAGGACATCAACACACCGTTCCTGCGTCGAGCTGCCCATCTGCTACGCAACCGGCATCTCACGAGTGAACGAGTCCTGCCTTTGAAAGGTGAGTAATCATTCATTCTTCCCCTTTTAACTCTATTCTTTCCTTGACTCCTATTCCACTGCTAGTGGCTTCTCACCACCGCTACAAACATCGCATCTGTCATTAAGTTGTCTCATTCCTTCGACGGCTCTATATTTCTTGCTGACCCGACCGTGTCCATTCTATCAGCACAACTCTGCACATTCGTTGCCAGAACATCACACCACCACCACCACCACCGCCACAGGTGGCCGCTCGTCGCCCCTGAGCAACTCTTTCCCAACACCAACGCTAAATCATTTTCGATCACACGATGAAGAAGATATCTACAATTTTTTTCACTGCTCTGGCAGGATATGTTCATTTGTCCGCTGCCATAGGTGACGCTGTCTACCACGGATGTTACAACAGCAGTGGCTCCCTCCAGACAAAGGGGGAAGATGATTTTCAATCGCGAGGGAAATGTAGGGAAACTTGTGTTAAGGAACCAGGCTATTCGGTACAGGCCATGACCAACCGTACATTGTGTTTATGTGGAAACTTTCTTCCAAATGATGCATACAAGGTGGACGATAACAAGTGCAAACAAGGATGCCCGGGTTTTGAGGAGGAAACATGTAAGAGCCTCTTTACGTTCGATGCTTTTTTTCCGCTCTTGCTACTTATTTCTCCTTTCTTCTTTTTCCTTTTCCCTTTATCTTTTAACCCAGCAAGCAAACATCCAAATCTTTGATCCAATTGACGCGTTGTATAGGTGGTACTCGCTTGGGTGACTACTTCTCGGTTTATTTGTCCGGATTGGAGGAGAGCCCTGATCAAGATCCTGTTTCGTCCTCGTCATCAAGTTCACCCACGTCAACAGCAGGTTTGTGTCGATTGATATCTATGATGGTGAGCATCCTTGCTGACCCTCTATCAAGGTGGATCTACCATTTCCCACCCCACGGCTATGCCCACTTCGGATAAGAGCCAATCCTTATCGTCCGCACCCTCAGAGCCTAAGAAATCTGTCGACAAAGCTGGTGTCGCTGCTGGAGTAGTTGTGGGTGTGTTGGCGGTGTTGGGGGTTGGGCTGGGACTTTTTCTTTTTATCAGACGGAGAAAGAGACAGCAAGTCGAGGAGGAGTACAAGAGGTCGGTAGCTGCTAGGGAGCTTGCGAAGAAACCTCAACAGGACCACCGACTCGACCCTGTCATGATTCAGAGGAGAGATAGTGTTGGGAGCATTGCGGATAATGAAGACTATTCGAGGAGAATCCTGAAGGTTGGAACCCCACCTATAAGTTTTGCCAATTGCTTCGCTGACAAGTTTGTGTGCAGGTCACGAACCCGGACGATAGGTAAAAGTTCTTCTAATGGCGATGATAATTGGAGTCGTGTTCAGCAAGTCTTGAGAGACACGGAACGGTCTACTCTTTCCTTTGTACCTTTTATTTAGCCTCACTGCCTCTTGCTTTATTATACCCGTCCTCTCTGTTGCCTATCAATATCGATATCCGCGCTACATAACGTTTTCGAAGGCTGTCATGGGCACCGACAAACTGGTGGGTATGATAGGATGGAAGTATTCAAAGCAATGCGGGTTCCTTTCCTTTTTCGTTTGGGTGATGGGATTGGGCGTGATTGGGGAGGGCATTGGTGAGGATGGAGGTAAAGGGACAAAGTAGCTGATCCTGCTAAAACTCTTTTTATTTACTTTGCTTCTTGCATTCCCCCATTTTTTTTCTCTCTTGGCATTCTCCTTTGTATCGTTGGTTTTTCTATGTTCCTTTCTGTCCCCGATTCCTGCTTTTACTTCATGTTGTTATTTCCTTGTATTGCCCTTATTGCTTCTTTCATACTAGAGCATCTTCTCATGTTGTCTGGATGGACCGGCCAGTCGGTCATTTGGTCGGCTTGGCGCTACACTTGCACGAGGCGAAGTTAGGACAGTATTTGAGGAGGTAGAATAAGACGGGGGGAATCCCGGGTGGAGGTTGGGAGGGGTAATCGGGAACATTTTTTTTTCACACATCACACTCCAACACTGCCATAAAAAATTAACACTCTTGTACATTTTCACTTTGGGGGTTCCTTATTTTCTCGCTCTCACTCTCACTTTCTCTTCCACCCTCCCTATGTGTCTTCTTGTGTGTGTATCTCCATCTTTATTTTCCCCATACCTTCGTGTTAATACTGGATCCTCGCCGCTGGTAGATGAGGGACTGATACTTTTTTTCCGCCTTTTTTTACATTGGACCTTGATGTGTGAAGGAAAAGGGAGGATTAGATCTTAAGGAGGTGCGGGGATGTAGAGGCGAGGAGATGAAGGAAGGGGGGGGGGATAAAGGAAAAGAATCGCTCTATCACTTTAAGTCTTATATTATGCCATGCATGTCTCGTATTGTAGTTTTTTTTTTCTTTTTCTTTTCTCCTGTCTATTTTTTTTTTACTTTATTCTGTTTTATTTGATCCACCAAATATCTTTCTGCCTGTCCGTCCGTCTGCCCATCCGTCCCTCTGTTCCTTTCTTTTTTTCTCGTCAATGGCATCATATCAATGGTATCGTAGCGAGCAGGTTCGATCCGAGTGCCCGTGAGTGAGCGAAGGAGGAAGGAGTCCCAGGAGTGCGAGTGATGGGCTGGGTTAGTAGTTAGGTATCAAGTAAACAAGTAAGTTATGATATGGTATCAACTTTTTTCTTTTTCTTTTCCTTTCCTCAAACAGCAACAGCGCAGACATCTCCACCATGATACGAGTACCGCACGGACGGCATCAAGTCCAGAAGATGCAGACCGCAATGCGTTTTACGAGTCGGCATTACCGCCACCGGTATCCAATCCGTAAAGTATCATCATATCATACTCGTGCAGTAATCCAACGGGCGGTAGACCAACTTGGTATCATATGAAAAACAACATCGTGCACTTCCCTATATGATCTACTTCACAGCACCGCACGACATCTAGCCTACCGTATATCCCACTGTTGCATAGACTAGACAACACACAAACCACGTGCAACGGTACCGCACTCTCCACACGGATTCGCACACGAGCTCAAAACATATCGTGCGATACCGTATCATACCGGTACTATAACCCCTCCCCCCCCACCCCCACCGCACACTTATCGTGAGGGATTCGCCTCCGGTACCAGTACCTACCTACCGTACCTCCGCTACACTGCGCAGCAGATCAACTGTGGAATAGCCGCTCACGTGATGACCACACCTACCTACTCGTACGGTAGTACGCTACATACCAATGGCACCNGGGGGGGATCTATGGGGGAGAGCAAGTACGGCACGGGAGATGCAGAGCACCGACAAGCAATATATTCAGGAACATTTAACCCCCATCCACAGGGGATGGAGAAATTTTCTTTCTTTCGAATATCTGTCAATAGGCTCGCCTAAGAATTCAGGATCGTCTTTCACGGGTGGAGAGGCTAGGGCGATCAGCTGTAGTCTAGATTCCACACCCCGATCATATCATATCGTACCGTGTTTGTGATTTCTGCATGGGGGCCCAGGGTGGGTGCGGCTTGAGTGTTGATGCCGGTATCGTGCCTGTGGGCTCCACCACCACCATCACAGTGCGATAGGGCGCGGAGCATGGTGCCAAGCTCATCATGAGTGAGCATCTGTGCAGCACTGTGAGGCGCTGATAGATCTCTCATGTTTATTATCCCCCCCGGGAGGATAAAAGTGCGAAAGGGGGAGGGGGAGGGGGGAAGGAAAAAGTGCAAAAAAAAGTGCAAAAAAAGGGGGTTTTTTTTTAAATTTTTTGTTTTTATTCTTAAATATGCTCACAGCGCTCGAGTAGCGGTAGACTACCTTTCACGGACGCACGCGTGCATGTTAGATGCGCAGGAGGAGGGGAATAAATGGGTGACCGGGCAGGAGGTGAGCTGCCTTGCTGGGGGTTAACGCGAGATGGAGGGAAAGAAAAGGAAGAATTCTGTGCATTGGGTGGGCGCGGACTGCACTACCGGTACTCGGGCACTGTGCGGTACGGTATGCGCAAAATATTATCGAACAAAGTCAGGCAAGTATTATGCTGGAAATAGTCTACTTCCTGAAGGGAAGAAGAATGTAGGGAGTCATATCAGAAGGTGCATGGCAACAAGCTTCCCCCACGTGTAGTATTAAACTGATGAACTGACGAACTGATGGACCGGAGGACCGACAGATTGACAAACTAGGGTAACATACGGCACTATACGGTAGCAAACAAACTGAATTCGACTGTCTTCGAGTGATGGTTCGCTAGTTTTGCTAGTTTGTGCGTTTGTCTATCAAGTTCTCTTTACTTGCTTGCTTGCTCCTCGAGATATATTTTAAATAAAATTAAAAAAAAAAAAAAAGAGAGAGAGAGAGAGAGAGAGAGAAGGGAAGGGGGCAAAAACACAAAAAATCCACGAAAGACTCCCGTTATGCTTGTAACGAGTCGTCTCCTCGCCCTTCCCTTCCTTCCGCGTCCTTTTTGGTCAAGGGCATAAAAGAAAGTCAAAAAAATCATAGCAAAAGCATTCGTACATGCTGGACGTCAACTCAAAGTTTAGGGATATGTATCGACCTGGAAACCATTGCGCAGCCGCTGGCAGCGAAAATCAAAACTGCGGGGTGGAACTCCAACAATCCGGTTCCTACCGTGCCGAGGGGGATGTTATCCAAGTACCATCCCTTGTGCGCCCAGTATGCCATGAGCATGACGATTGAGAGGGTAGTGGGGATCGGGGTGCCCTCAAAGTACTTGGACTTTCCCGTAGCATCTTTGGGGAGAGACTGAACCGTCACGTTGAAGCGCGCGAGACGTGAGAGGCCGCAGAGAACGAAAAGAGTGAGGATGATGGTATCCAAGAATGTACGAAAGCCGAGAGCGAAGGCACAAGAAGCCGGGGCCATGCCGAAGGAGATCTGGGCACCCGTTAGTAAAATTGCCGTGCGGCACTAGTCAGGTAGGGGACTGCGGACCAAGTCTGCAAGGGAATCAAGCTCCTGTCCCATCAGGGAACTCTTCTTTCTCCAGCGAGCTACTTTCCCATCCATAAAATCAAAGAAGAGTCCGAATGGCATGAAAGTCATGGCGAGCCAAAGTTGGGCGAGGTCGTCAGGGCTACCAAGGCAGTATCGCAGCGATGAGAAGATACTCATCGCACCGCAGAAACCTGTAGGGCATTGCACATCAGTTCATCGTTCGATTGTACTCGGTCCATGGGCTTTGAACGGACCGTTGAGCTCAGTGATCAGATCGGCCATGTGGAGCGCTCTGTAAGGGGCTTGTCAGTTTCAGGAAGCGAGATAACCCATTAAATTTGGCACCCGTACCTGATCATGGAGAAATGTCGGTCATCGTTAGTGAGCGCGGCTACCTTTGCTTGATCCTCTGCAAACAATTAATCAATGTCAGTCGGATCCAAACCACATCAAACCATGCAACGGAGGCTCAAGCACGACCTGTATGGAGGCAAACTTCGAGCTGGAGAAGAATATACCTGGTGAAGCCAATGGCTTCTGCTCATTGGCAACGGCACTTCCATTTCTTCGTGACATTCTTCGCGCCCTTTTAGCTTCGAGAGAGTACGTAGGCTTGTGTGCTAAGGGGAGACGGATGCTCAAATTCCGTGTCCCAACTCGGTATGCAAAAGTCGAGAGATTTTCCGACCGGAAAAGAAGAAAAAAAATTTCAAGGCAGGGCCCGAGTTCGATAGGGAGAGAAGGAAAAGAGGATCCCCAAAATGACGGGAGAGCGGTCAACAGATGTATGGTAGAAGCCTGGGCTTCGGAGAGGGGGCGTTGGTGTTGGAGACTTGAAGTTGAGGCTGCGTTTTTCTGGGTTTCTTGGGAGCGGAGGCTGGGATCATTCCTATGCCAAGAATTGCGAGGGTGGGAGAGTGAGGGCTGGTCAACGACGTCGTCAAACCGTGACGTGCACCAAGGGGCGGGGGGATCTATGGGGGAGAGCAAGTACGGCACGGGAGATGCAGAGCACCGACAAGCAATATATTCAGGAACATTTAACCCCCATCCACAGGGGATGGAGAAATTTTCTTTCTTTCGAATATCTGTCAATAGGCTCGCCTAAGAATTCAGGATCGTCTTTCACGGGTGGAGAGGCTAGGGCGATCAGCTGTAGTCTAGATTCCACACCCCGATCATATCATATCGTACCGTGTTTGTGATTTCTGCATGGGGGCCCAGGGTGGGTGCGGCTTGAGTGTTGATGCCGGTATCGTGCCTGTGGGCTCCACCACCACCATCACAGTGCGATAGGGCGCGGAGCATGGTGCCAAGCTCATCATGAGTGAGCATCTGTGCAGCACTGTGAGGCGCTGATAGATCTCTCATGTTTATTATCCTCTCGCACCCTTATTCTATACGACAGCTGTTCCACTTCCCCATGTATGAGCAATTAGACGGGCGGCCATCGATTGGGCGGCGGGCATTCGGATACGGAACTGAGGGAATTTCAGATAAATTTAGAGCGGGAGAAGAGGGTCTTGGGTGAAGAGGGGAAGGGATCCTTTCCCCTTCGAAGCTTGATGTTGCTCTCGGAACATGGGATGGAAATAGCGGTACCGGTAGGGCATCCATAGACTGCAGTGCCGGTATCATGCGGTACCGTACTTTGTATATGATATGATAAGTTTTTTTTTTTTTTTTGTTAAATCCGCGGTTTATTCACAGCATAGCTACAGGAAAATCCATGGCAAGCACTCTAAGGTATGGCCTAAAAACCTTAAAACAAAAGGAACTTCAACCCCCAAATACATAACAAATACACGATAAAATTATCAAATCAATCATCTCACAAATGAAAACATTCATTAACATCATGAAGCCAAATTGGCCACTCTCGTGAAAGGAAAAACCCCTATCCGCACTGGGAAATTAACCCTATTCTGCATCACATACTGGGCAAATCCCTTCATCAAACTCATACCCCTCTTCCCACTCTTCCACAAAACTGGGTCAGGTGTGACATTGAAGGTCTCTTCTTCCTTTCCATTCCTCGCTCCCGCCAAAGCCAGATGTAGAACAATGTGTTGTAAATCCTCGGGTGCCCCGCAACAACGCCCACACCCCGGATCCTGATCCTGATTCGACCAGTCCGTCAGAGCATTCAGGTAGCTTTTATTCGCACTTATCTGATGTATCCTACCCACTTGGAACTTCAGGAGTGTCATGAAGTTCCAGCATTCCCTATATGGTGGCCAGCATTTGTAGTAAGACAGGTACTCCCAATTCTCCCACCTCTTATGCATTGTCTTCCACACCCTCTCCCTCACGTTGAAATGTGCTTCCGCTTCCTCAAGTGCAACTAGGGTGAGTCTGGTTGGTTTTCTGGGTATAGTTCCTGTTGGGATAACCTCTCTGGCTATGGCAGTGACTTCATCAATCGGTAGTCGTACCTGGGTGGCAGTTGTGGCCTTCGATCCCCACACCTTAGGCCTTATCCCCCCTTTATTATGGTCAAAAGCTAGCCTCCAATTGGTCGGGTACCTGAAATTGTCCTTCAGTGGGTATGCCATTGGTAATATAGCTGTGGCAATGTTGTTCTCTGGCACTGCTGTCACCACCCACACTGCCGCCATCCTCCTCACTTGGCTGACATATATCACTATGGGGGCCAGGCATGCCTCTGCCGACAGCACGGCGAGATTCGTCACGTAAAATGTGTTCGTCACCCACCGGAGCACTCTGTTCCAAAAGGTCTGCATCTTCTTCACCATGGTCTTTGACGGATCCAACACTTCTGTCCCATATAGCATGGTCAGTAGCAAAATGCCTTTAGCCAACCTCTGAGCCCCATAGGGCGACAGGCCTTTACCTGGCATTGACAATCTCTGAAACCTCCCGAAAGCTGCCTGCGCCAAGGCCAACCTTTTACTCAAGTGTGTTGACATCTCCCTATTGTCCGCCAGCCAGTAATTTAGCCATCTGACGACTACCCCCACTGGTTCAATAATGTGTGCTTGCATAGACACCCTTGCGGTCGCTCGAGGACCCTTCTCCTTCCTCTTCCACCAGTGCATCAATTCTGTCCTTGCTATGCTGAAAGATAACCTCAACTGCTACGCCACGGCACCAAGCCCAGCCACCTTCTCTTCCAGCATTCTAGCATTCCTCTCACACGAATTCGACGCTACCGTAACCTAGAAGTCGTCGACGTACAATAATATAAAAGCCTTCTCGAGGTCCAGGTCCATATACAAAGATCTGATATAGATCACGAACAAGAGGCGGAAAAGTGGTGATCCCTGCGGAATCTACAGGTCAACTCTATGTACTCTCTGGGGGCTATCTGGATATGCCGAGGCTATATTTCTTGTTGCTATAAAGTCATGGACCCAATCTGCCAGATAACCAGGTACTCTCTCATTTGACTCCAGCCGTTCAATTAATTTCTGGTGATTAACATGATCAAAACCACACTTCACGCCCAGAAAGATTGATGAAACCTTCTTGCCCATGAACTGTGCCTCCTTTACCCAATGTTGCAACGACATCACCGTGTCGGATGTCGACCTTTGAGGTAGGCTACTGGTTTGGTTGATGCAGTACATCCCAGTATCATATACCACTTTTATCAACCGTGCATTCACTACATGCTGCATGATTTTTGAAAAGGTTTCCATTAGAGCGATCACCTGAAAGCTCACGCATTCCTGGTAGTCAGACTTATTTGGCTTCGGTAGGATAACTCTAATCGACACCTTCAACATTGGCGGATGGATCCCCCATACCAACCAGTCCTCCACCAACCTTGATAGAATCGTTTCCTTTGTCATGTGTACCCCTTTCCACATGTCATACGGTACCTGATCGGGTCCTGGGGCGAATTTGTTACTACATTTCTTCAGAGTCTCTCCAATTTCTCATGGGGTAACTATCTCTTCCTTCCACAACATCCGCCATTGGGGGGCATTCCTCTCTAGTGGGTCTTCGTTAGGTGGGAAGGAATGTTGCATAATAAACTGTTCGGCATACTCCGGTGTTGGGCTATCGCCCCCAGGCATCCGACTTAGGGTTCTCTGTTTTGTGAACTGATGGGCTGTTCACACATCATTCTTCTTCGCTGAGGCTAAAAACTCATTCCAGTATTTTCTCTTTGCCTTGTTAATTGCTTTCTTGTATGCTGCACGCGACTCATCCCTCTCTCTCACCCCTGTCCTATCACGGCTCACCTGCTGGGCAGCAGAGGTGTATACTCTGTACAGTTCTGTGATCTCCGGTGTTCACCACACCTTCGACCATCTTGTGGGTCTCTTCATTCGGGTCATCTCCCTTACTAGATGAATCAGCCTATTTAGACTATCCTGAAACCTCTCCACCGGGTCGGAGTCCTCCCCTAGTAGTATATATCCATTCAGGCCTGCATAGTAGTCTTTTAACACTTCCTTTATGACAGGGTTAGGTTTCCCTTTGTCAATAGTCCACCGTATCATATCCCAGTTTGGTGCTGGACGTGCCGTTTTCATTTCAACTGAGTCGATATTAGTGACTAGCACTATGTGGTCTGAACTAGTTGTTTGATTAACATCCCTCAACCTGGATATCCAAGGTAGTAACGTCGCATTTCCTAGTGTATAATCTATCGCAGATGTTCGGTGGAGGGTCTGGTTATCAGGGAATCTAGTGTAGACCCCTGGCGTGTTAAGAATTCCATAGCCATGCAACGCCGCTATATATATGTACAACTCCCCTTTTCTTCTCTCCTCATGAGACAAGACTCTTGAGGGGTCCGTGTATGCTGTTTGCACATTCATGTCGCCCCCCACCAGGGTTGGCTCATTAGTCTCAATAAATGGGGCTTGGGCATCTACCGTGTTCCCTCCCCCAACCTGTCTGGTGTAAACATTAAGAAGCCCAAAGGAGCGATGAGGCCCAACAAGCTTCCCCTAACTCGCAAGCACTTGCAAATACAAAACATCTTCCACACTAGGGACCCTTACAAACAAAACACCCACCAGTGCATGGAAGGAAATATAAATACCAACTTGGACCTTCTCTGTCCTATAAAAAACACATTCAAAACCAGGTTGTAACGGGGGCACCCCTAGGAAGATGGATCCCAAGGTTGCGACCGCACCAACAACTTCAAACTTATCGCCAAAAGTTCACACAGATGTAAGAGTAAAGTAGACAGTAAAACTTAATATCGTTAAGCCTGACGCTTCACTCAATTAAGGTCTC
>PYWC01000002.1:4041295-4067608 GCA_003182015.1 Tuber magnatum | reverse complement strand
AATATCGCTCATACTGGAGATTAGCGATATGCTGTATTTAAAGACCGCTGATTCCTGCGATGGAAACAGCAGACTTCGACAGATAGTATTCTTAAATATACTTGGTTGAACGGTTACTTCTTTGATCTCCTATTACACCCCGCTCGAAGCCTCCTTTAGCAAGCAGCGCTCGCTTCGTGTTGACCGCGAAGCCATCTGCTCCTATCGTACCGATACGTGACTAGGGCCTAGCCTGAACACGTTACAGATAAGGTTCGAGGAGGCTGTTGTGGAATGTTGGATGAGTTTGTTTCATTGAGGCGGGGAGGGTGAGTTTATATGCTCGCGACCCGACACATTCGATTATTTTGAATGGTCCAAGTTTCTTGCAGTCCAGCTTCTTTAATAGTCTCATGGTCCGGATATTGTGTGGTATCAACCACACCTGGTTGCTGAGCATAAGGTTCGGCTCTAGTTTCCGTTGCTTATCGCTCCTTTCCTTTTGCCTCATTTGTCCCAAAGTCATTTCGTCTCGTAATATGTCGTGTACCCTTATCGTATCGTCAGGTTGCGTTATCTTTCGCGGCACTTGATATTGTGCCGGATCGAAGGCGGGGTCGTATCCGTAGTTCGCAAAGAAGGGTGTGGTGTTTATTGTTTCTTGTTGTCCGTTGTTGCATGCGAATTCTGCTGTGGATAGGAACTCTGTCCAATCATTCTGCTGATAGTTGACGTAGGCTCGCAGATATTGTTCTAATATTGTATTTGTTCTTTCGGTCTGGCCGTCCGTTTGTGGGTGGAAGGCCATGCTCAAGTGTCGGCTGACACTTAGTTGTTGTGTGATTTCTTTCCATACTTCCGACGTGAAGAGGGATCCTCTGTCGCAGGTAATGTCTTTCGGTAGGGTGTGGAGTCTAAAGACCTGGTCTTTAAACAGGTTGAAGAATTGTGGTGTTGTCATATCGATCCTGCATGGTACAAAGTGCGCCATTTTCGTAAGTTGGTCGATAACGACCAATATGGCATCATAACCGCTTGATTTGGGTAGTCTGGTAATGAAATCCATAGCAATAGCTTGCCATGGTCTTTCCGGAGTTTCGAGCGGTTTGAGTAGTCCGCAGGGTCAGGGTTTCACCATTTTTGTTTGTTGACAGGTATCGTAATTTTTCGCATAACGTTTAATACTGTCGCGCATTGACGGCCAGTAGTATGATTGTGGAATTAAGGCTGTCGTTTTTGCCATTCCGCTATGTCGCACTGGTGGAATCTCGTGATTGCTTCTTATTGTTTCTGTTCGTAAGGCTTCCTCGTCCGGGAGCCTTATCTTGTCATCATACTATAAGTATCCATCTTTTTCCCGGTATACCCCGAGGGCTACACCTTTCAGTTGTTTTAGGCCTTCCTTCAAGGCCTTCTTTATCCTGTTGATTTCCTAGTCCCTGGTAGTCTTTCTTCTTATCCATTCTTCGTATCAGTCGTCATTGCTTTTGGCTGTGGTTATTTCGTTTAGGGATTCTTATCCGGTGTCTTCATCTTCTTCTTTTGTGAAGTACTTCTCTTTAGAGAGAAGCATTCTTTGTCATTGCGACCATCTTTCTTCCTTGTCAGGGAAGTCCTCCATCCTCCTAGTCAATGCATCTGACTTTCCCCCTTCTTTTCCTGGTCGGTATTCGATTTGAAGGTGGTATTGGCTTAATGTCTCGCTCCACCTAATCTGTCGTCAATTGAGTTCCTTGGTGGTAGTAAACGCTAGTAGGTTCTTGTAGTCTGTGATAACGTGTATCACATGTCGACTTCCTAGTGTGTACTTCCAGTAGTCTTTAACTGCTTGAACAATGGCGAACAGTTCCTTCTCGTGAATGCCATAGTTTTGCTCTGCCTTTGACATTGTTTTTGATCGAAACGCGACTGGTCTCCATAATCCGTCCTCTCCCTTTTGGCTGAGGATAACGGAGCATATGTAGTTGGATGGGTCCGTCTCTATCATGATGGGTAGCGTGGAGTCGAAGTGTCATAATATCAGTGTTGTAGTAAGTCACTTTCTCATATCGTCGAATGCTGGTTGTTGTTTTTCTTCCCATTGCCATTTGACACCTTTCTTTGTTCTATCGTAGAGGGGTTTAGCTACTTGGCTAAACTCTTCAATGAATCTCTGGTAGAAGTTGTCGAAGCCCACGAAGCTTTGCACTCCCTTTACACTCTTAGGTGCTTTCCAGTCATCGATAGCCACCATTTTGACTGGATCTGTTCGTACTTCTTCTGGGTTAATGATAAATCCCAGGCAGTCGACCTCATCCTTATGGAAGTCGCGTTTCGAGGGTTTTAGTTTGACCTTGGCTTCTCTCAATACCTGTAAGACATTCCGTATGTCTCGGTGGTGTTGCTCCATGTTGTCTGAATAGATGAGGATATCATCCACGTAGACGATACAGCATACGTCCAGGTATTTGCTCAACTTGCAGTTGATCCATCATTGGAATGTCACTGGTGCATTGGATAATGAAAAAAGGGTATGACTAAATATTCGAATAGTCCGTATCGTGTCCTGAAAGCTGTTTTCCATTCATCTCCTGTGGCTATCCTTATATTGTGATATGCATCCTTGATATCCAACTTCGTATAGCGCTGGGCCGGTCCTAGTCAGCCCAGCGCTTCATCAATCAAGGGTAGAGGGTACCTGTCCTTTTGTGATACCGCATTCAGTCCCCAGAAATCCACGCGCAGTCTCAGTTTCCCATCTTTTCTTTTTGACAAATAGGATGGATGCCCCCGCTGAGGAGGATGATGGTCTGATCAATTCTGTGACCAGGTTCTGTTGGAGGTATTCACACAGTGCCTGCAACGCTTTTGCTCTTAACGTGCAGAGTTTCATTAAGAGGGCTGCCTTTCCTTCCTCTAGCTTGATCTGGTGATCTACACTCTTGTGTGTGGGAAGATCCGTTCTTTCATTTCCGGCGAATATCCCAAGAGAGTCGTGATATTCTTTTAGCACCAGTTGCCTGCGAGTTAACTTCTTCTTCTTGGCTTCTTCCTTCACCGCTTGTCGTGTGCTAATCGTTGACGCTTCTGCGATGGTTGCCCCATCTTCTTCTTCGTCCCATCTGAGGGTACCTGTAACGTGTTCGGGCCAGGCCCTAGTCACGTAGTGGTACGATAGGAGCAGATGGCTTCGTGGTCAACATGAAGTGAGCGCTGCCTGCTAAAGGAGGCGTCGAACAGGGTGTAATAGGAGATCAAAAAAGTAACTGTTCAACCAAGTATATTTTAAGAATACAGTCTGTCGAAGTCAGCTGTTTCCATCATGGATTTCAGCGGTCTTTAAATACAGCATATCACTTATCTCCAGTATGAGCAATATTGGAAAACAATGTGTATATCAACCAATAGCACATGAAACAATTCACGTATCAAACGATACCGTAAAACCAAACATAAAACAATGTATGTATCAACTGATAACACATGAAACAATACAAGTATCAAATGATACTGTGAAACCAAACATAAAACAATGTATGTATCAACTGATAACACACGAAACAATACAAGTATCAAACGATACTGTGTAACCAAATATAAAGCAATATGCATACCAACCGATAACACATGAAACAATACAAGTGTTAAACGATACTGTGAAACCAAACATAAAACAATATGTGTATCAAACGATAGCACACGAAACAATACAAGTGTCAACCGATACTGTGAAACCAAACATAAAACAATATGTGTATCAACCGATAAGACACGAAACAATACATAAAACAACCTAGTACCCATACCGGTTACACTCCCAAAATAAAATAACAATATCATCAAGCAAAACAACTTAATAAATCCTAATAGCCGGTAAATCCGCTATTCTCGTGAAAGTCCCCTTAGGACCCATCCTCATTGTCATCGCTATCCTGCAACAATCTCATATCGTCCTGCAACATCCATTCCGCACCTTCCAACCATCTTTCCAAACACTCCCCACATGGCGCTCTGCACACCAAGCAACCTGACTCCCAGTAGTGTGGCAGGTCCACAAAGTTCGGTACTATCCGCTCTTCCCATTCCTCCATCTCGACATCGATTCGTCCGCAATCCTCGCAGTGATCGATGTAAAACATCTTCCAGTATGCGCTTTCTGGAATTATTTCTCGGTATAGCAGGTACCCTAAAATGACGTCTCATCCCTTTATGCTGACTTCTTCATAGGTCGACATTTTCTTTCTTTCGCTTAAGGGTAAGTTTTTTGTAAGTGGTTAAAGGTTTGGAGGTATGGTAGTTTGGTCTGTTTCCTGCAGCATGTTAGAGGGATGGTGGGTGGTATTTATGTACCGGTGGTGACCTCGCTTAGGTGTTGGCCTCGTTTAGGTGTCGGCCTCGCTTAGGTCTTCAGGGGAAGAGGGGTGCTGCTTGATTTCGGTTTCTTCCGTCTCCATCCAACCAGCACATTTTTCTGTGCTCAGGTAGCACCCGCTACCGAAGCAGAAAACATCTGACACTGTTTCTCCTCACATTTGTTCTGTCGATTCTGTTGTTATTTCTAAGCATTTGTTGCAGATGTGTATGAATAGGCGGTGTGTAAGGCATCATCTAGGAATAATATCACAATTCACCAACAGTCCCATTAGCTGATAGCGCAGTCTCCAAGGCACTTGCTCATAGTTTGACATCGTAAGGCTGTTGGATGGAGTGTTATTTCTTTTCGCTACTGCCAGTACTCCGCCGCGCCCAGCCGGGCTAGATATGCTGCTTCATCTTCCATTACCCGATTTTCATCTTCACTTCTTTCGAAGTCGCTCTTGAAGTGGGCTGACCAAAATCCGTCCTGTATCCCTTGGTTTGTGTCCGGGTGCAGGTGTTGGATATCTGGTAGGGTTCGGCTCCACGCCACTGTCACATAGTTGATCGTAGGGGGTAGCTCGTCCTCCGTTTTGTTGTTTTTCCAGCATTGATTCACCAATTCTATCGTATTTTCGAATCCTTCCAGGGGTTCCCAGCTATTCTCTGTTTCCGGGCACCCCACCCATTTCACTAGGAATTGGTCACGGCCGTGCCGTCTTCCGTGGTCTCATATGGTTTCCACTTCTCATTCCAGTTTCTCGTTAACCACGATCGGGGGTGGTTTTGTGTGGCTCCTGGCCAGGAAGGAGCCATCCTCGTTAGGGTGGTCTCTTTTCACCGTGGATGCATGGAATGTCACTTCCCGGGTTCTGTACATTCTGCCATCCATTTCTACAGTATAATTTTGTGTATGCTTATCGTATCCGATTATCCTGAATGGTCCACGCCACCGTGGTTGCAATTTCTTGCTACACCCCGATTCTGTGGAGAATAAACTTCCATATACCAGTAATAGATTACCCTTTCCTATTGGTGTATGGTGTTCGCGTTTTTTTGCTGCCGTTCTCGTACTTCAAACTCGTGACATTTTAAGCGCATTGAATGCCGCGTTCCGGATTGCTTGGTGCCTGTTTAACAATTCGTCAGCAGCCGGTACAGCGGAGTTCTTGAAGTTCGCTGAGGGAAGTAGCACGTAATTCTTTCTAAACATAGCTTTATATGGTGACATGCCGAGAGTTTCTGACCATCCTGCATTCAGGTATGCTGCTGTCTCCGGTATGGCATCAAACCAGTTGCTTTGTCTGGTGTGAGCTAGGTTTCGGAGAGCTGTCTTCAATTCTCCAATTTTTCTTTCGACCTGTCCATTCGTTTCATGTTGGCCTGGTGCGGCCTTGATATGCTCAATGCCTAACGATCGACACTGTTGTCTCCACACATGTGACTCAAATCGTGGGTCCGCATCGCTTACTAGAGATGTTGGGTAGCCATGGGATGTAAATATTTTGTTGCACAGAAGTTCCCAGGATGTAATTGCTGTTACTGGCTTCTTGTAGGTATAAGCCACGTGAATTCTGAAAACCTATCCATCGCAACCAGGATTGTGTCGTATCCCCATGAATTGGGGAAGGGTCCTGCAAAGTTGATCGCTATTGATTTGAAGATTTCCGACGGCAGGGTAATAGTCTGAGCCTTTCCTTGTGGCAATTTTGTAGGCTCCTTATTTACCTGGCATGTATGGCACTGGGTTACATATGCTCTCAAGTCTTTTCGCATTTGAGGCCAAAATAGGTACTCCGTTGCGTACTGTAAGTTTTTTTCAACACTGTGGTGGCCTTTGTTGTGAATTTCGCTAATGACAAATTCTCTTAACATCGTATTTCCATATGTGGGGCCTTTCGGGATTTACTGGCAGTCTTGCCCGTATCTGGTTTTGTGTATAGCATTCTGTTTGCAACCTTGTAAGAGGATAAATCTCCTGTGGTGTCCATATTCTCATTTACCTTCTTCCAAATTGGCTCTTTCCGGTATGCTGCTACCATGTGTGCTCGGAATGTTCCGATGATTTCATTGACTGTTTGTAAGGTGTCGCGTTCCTCTTCTATCTCGCTTCCTCTAGTTGTGTCACCTAGGCCTTCCTCCTCGCTATCTTCCAAGAAATCGTACAGCCCGCGCCGATATTCTGTCATTCTCGGAGGCATTGCTAAGACTCTTATCTCATTGTTAAGCCTTTCTAGGCGTTCCGCTCATCTAATCGGCGGTGGGCTATCAGGGCGTGGCATTCAGAGTGCTGCTATAGTCTCTGTCGTAAGGTTCTCTATTGGTTCTGGCCCCGGCATTTGGAATGTCGCGGCTTGCGGGTTTAGCAGTGCTGGAATGGCATAAGACCTGGGCGTCGGCTGGGCAAGGTTGGACAGCCCTTCTTCTGCACTGATTGGTCTTCCGCCAGTCGTTTGTTGCCATTCCCAGTTATTTATTTCGGGGGACTCCAGCGGGCTCGGGTTGATTTCTGTACTTCAGGGGCTCAGTCCTTTACGAAGTGGGTAGGGGGTTGATTTTCCCCGTCGTCTAGGATGGTTGTTCATGAATTTGATCTCGGTTTGATGATATAGGCAATGATCCGCGTAACAGTGTGAGTAGTGTAAGATACTATGTTGTAGTTCTTCCGGTGGCGTACTTCGCAGGGTACACTGGTCACGCCAATCGTTTCCTGCAGTGATTGAGCAGGGGCTTTCGGGGGGTACCGCGGCCCCGTTGTGGTACTCAGGATAGAAGAAAGGAGAGGAAGTAGGGGAGAACTCATGCGTGGGCTCCATCGCATTTGATTCTTGTTCGTATACCGTCTTATCCATGATGTCATCCGATTCCTTCGTATAATCATGGACATGGAGTGGATTCAAGTCTGCTTCTTCCTCATATATCTGGGACAGGGCATCAGCGAAATAGTTCGTGCTTCCTGGTGTGTAGACTATTTTCGCATTGTATTTCCCCAAGGCACTTAGCCATCTCACTTGCTTTCTGCTTGGGTTTTTTGCCATTCGCAGGTGTGTCAAGGGTTGGTGGTCTGTAACTATTGTAAAGGAATTTCCCCTTAGTGCATTGCGGAACTGATTAAGCGCTTCCACTATCGCTAAGACGTCTTTATCGGCAGTTCCATAGTTCATCTGAGCGTTGGTAAACTTTCTGCTGTGTAACGCGGCTGGTCGTGCCGTCACATAAGCGGGTCCCTGTCCCACCCATGCTCCAATTCCTAAATCTGAGGCATCCACAACCAACCAAATTGGTTCCTTGTTTCGTATGTCTATTGATCGTATGACTTGGTGATCGATGATTCGCTTTCGGACCAAATCGAATGCGGTTTGGTAGGTCGTTTTCCATATGAATTCAGCTTTTCCTGTTAAGTCGGTTAGTGGTGCCATTAACATAGCACGGTGTGGGAGAAACTGGGCCACATAATTCACTATTCCAAGGAATCATTGTAACCCGTTCTTGTTTTTTGGTGTCTCCCATCCTGCAATGGAGGATATTTTCTTGGGGGAGGCATGAATTCCCTTGTTGTCCACTATATGTCCTAATACTTCCAGCTTATCCACAAAAAGTACTGACTTCCTTTTGGGCGCAAAGAATTTTACTTTTCTAAGCCGATCACATACATGGCGGATGTGTTCCTTGTGTTCCTCTGGTGTGTCTAAAAATAGGAGAATATCATCAATGTATACCCATACAAAATGATGTAAACATTCGCTTAGAAGGTCCTCTATTATTCGTATAAATGTTGCTGGTGCATTCTTGTCTTTTTGGAGCATTACTTTGCTCACAAATCCTCCGAATGGGGTTTTGAATGAGTTGAACTTAACACTGTCCTTGTCCACACGTGTTTGGAAGTATGCGTCGCTTAGGTCGATCTTACTCCTAAATTTCGCTAGGCCCATTTGGTTAAGGATCTGCTGTTGATTCGGAATCGATGGACTATCCATGATCGTGTTATCGTTTCTGACTTTCAGGTCCACCAGGGGGCGGATCCTTCCATTTGACTTTGGTTGTACAAACATAGGTGCCGCTCCAGGTACCTCTAGTCGTACAAGTACTCCACTTCGTAATTTCTCGTTTATCCAGTTCATGAGTTTTTCCTTGTAGGCTTCTGGGATCAAATATGTTGGTTGATTCTTTAGGTCGGTTGGATCCTTTAGCCGAATGTGGTGGCTAATCTTACACACTGGGGGTAGCATTTCAGGAACCTTGTCCGGGAATATATCCTTGTATTCTTCCAATAATGTTTTCGTGGTGGTGTCTGACACAGCGGCTCGGAATTTCCCGCTTGTTGGTTTGCATAGCACACATAGTTTGTCATCGGGAAATTCCACTGCTGTACCCCCACACCTGATAAGAGCATTATGTCTTTTCAGGATTAGCATTCCAATCAGGGCGTCGTACTTTGCCAAGTTCCCTACCAACATCTCCTGATTTGTCCATTTCTTTTTCCTGATTCCTTCTGTTATTCCACATTTCTTTTGGCTTGATGAGCGGGATCCTTTCATAGCCATATTGACTGTTGTTGGTTGGGGTAGAGGCTCCGCAGGGATGCCATAGGTAGCGATAAAGGTGATGCTAATTATGTCGCACCTGATTGTTCCCGTGTCGAATAGTACCTTTCCTGGGTGGCCTTCTATGTGAATCGTTCCTTTAAGCGTGTCACGGGACCTGATTCTCAACATTGGTTGTGTTCGCAGTCTTTCCATTTCCACTGAGTTAATTTACACTTCATCATATTCGCTTGCTTCCATGTGGTTTGTGCTAGCCTCTCACTGGGCGGCCTTTCCTCTTCCTTTTTTGGAATAGCAATCCTTTGCATAGTGCCCTCTTTTGCCATATTCGGAACATGTGTCTTCCTCGCGTTGTTTCTGCTTCTTGTCTTTCTTGTCCTTTGAATCCTTGCAGTATGGTTTATCCTTTTTCGTATTCTCCCGCGCTGATGATCCTTTACTGTTCCTTGGCTGCGGTACGTGGGTCCGGTAAACTCCTGTTTCATATAGGATACAGTCCTTCTGTTCGGCCTGCTTGACTATCTATTCAAAGGAATCACCCTCTTCCTCCATGGGTTCTACCTCCTGTTGTAGTCTGCGATGCATTGCTTTATATAATCTTTGTCACAGCGTATAATGAGACACCGTCCCAGTAGGCAATCGTCCATAATACATTAAGAGATCCGTCGCAACCCAGGTTATTCTTTCCGTTTTACCATTTCGTACTTGCTGGATACCCTTGAACCTTTTGTATAGTTCTTCTGTGCTTCGCGAGGATTGGAATCTCTCTCATAAGTATTTAATCAGGGTTGTTCCGTGGATCTTTTTCCAACTCTCATCGTGGTTCATTGCTTGGTAGTATGCTTTGTCTGCCTTCCCCGTACAGAAGCTTCAAATGTATGCTCCACTTCCTTCCTTAGTTTTGTCTACTCTGTGTAGGGCCAGGTACTGAGAGGTTGTTATAACCCACCGGTCAAATACTTCAGGTTTTAAGTCGTCCTTTTTGCCCGAGAACGAGGGTGGCAGCGGAAGTTTGACTTTAGGTCCTGTTCGCGCAGCCCCAGGGCCAGGTGGTCCGGCGGATTCACCTTCGGACATATTGTCTTCGGACTCGTTGTTACTCGACCTGTTGTCTGAGGAGCTTGCTAGAGCGTCGCTGGGGAATTCGTCTGGTGGCTGCCTTACTAACCAGTGATCGGATGCTTCTTTGTCGTCTTCTTCCTTCTTAGGTGTCCCAACAGGTATGCTATCTTTCTTCGGTGGTTACGCCAGTGCTTTTCCTTTGCTGGGGCTGAGGGGAAATAGCCCAGGAAGGCTAGTCGCCGCCTTTGCTAATTCGTCAGTCGATTCGCTAAAGGTCTGCTTGGCCAAGTCTCGCGCTAGTTGTCGTTCTGCTTCGTTGATCGAGAATTTGCTCTGCGGCCCTTTCAGTTTCTTGGGTTGCCTTTTCTTGGCAAGGTCTTCTCGTGGGACCTGCTTCCCACTTCGAGTCTCCAGTAACTCAATGGTGTCGTGTTGGCAGAGCCAAACCCGTCCTGGTTCTGCCGCTCCCCGATGCTAGCTTTGCTATTGGACTTTTCGTAGGTTGATCAGACCAGGTCCCTGCAGGTTTCTTAACCACTTGCTGNGAAGGGGGTTGCTGTTTAAGTTCGGTTTCTTCCGTCTCCATGCAACTATCACATTTTTCTCTGCTCAGGTAGCACCCGCTACCGAAGTGGAAACCGTCTGACACTGAGTCTCCCCACGTTCATCCCGTTGATTCTGTTGTTATTTCTAAGCATTTGTTGCAGATGTGTATGAATAGTCGGTGTGTAAGGTATCGTCTAGGGATAATATCATGGTTCACCAATAGTCCTATTAGCTGATGGCACAGTCTCCAAGGTACTTGCTCATAGTTTGACATCGTAAGACTGTTGGATGGAGTGTTCTTCTTTTTCGCTATTGCCAGTACTCCGGCGCGGCCAGCCAGGCTAGGTATGCCGCTTCATCTTCCATTACCCGATTCTCATCTTCGCAGCTTTTGAACCCGCTCTCGAAGTGGGCTGGCCAACATCCGTCTTGTATTCCTTGGTCCGCATCCGGGCGCAGATGTTGGATTTCTGGCAGGGTTGGCCCCCACGCCACCGTCACATGGTTTATCGTCGGAGGTAGCTCGTCCTCTGGTTTGTTGTCTTCCCACCATTGATTAACTGCTTCCATCGCATTTTCCAATCCCTCGAGGGGTTCCCAGCTATTTTCTGTTTCCGGGTACCCCACCCGTTTCACTAGGAATTGGTCATGGTCACAGCGTCTTCTGTGGTCTCGTATGGTTTCCACCTCCCATTCTGGTTTCTCGTTTACCACGATTGGGGGTGGTTTTGCGTGGCTCCTGGGAGGGAAGGAGACATCTCCGTTAGGCCGGTATTTTTTCACGGTGGAAGCATGGAATGTCACTTCTAGGTTTCTGTACATTCTGCCATCCATTTCTACCCTGTAATTTTGTGTATGCTCATCGTATCCTATTATCTTGAATTGTCCACGCCATCGCGGTTGCAATTTCTTGCTACGTCCTGATTCTGTTGCGAACAAACATCCATATACCAGCAACCAATTGCCCTTTCCTATCCGTGTATGCTCTCTGCGTCGTTTTGCTGCTGTTCTCGTACTTCTAAATCGTGCCATTTTAATCGCATTGAATACCGCGTTCCNGCCAGGCCCTAGTCACGTAGCGGTACGATAGGAGCAGATGGCTTTGTGGTCAACACGAAGCAAGCGCTGCTTGCTAAAGGAGGCTTCGAACGGGGTGTAATAGGAGATCAAAGAAGTAACCTTTCAACCAAGTATATTTTAAGAATACTGTCTGTTGAAGTCTGCTGTTTGCATTGCGGAAATCAGCGCTCTTCAGATACAGCATATCGCTTATCTCCAGTATGAGCTATATTGCAAAACAATGTCTGTATCAACAAATAGCACATGAAACAATTCATGTATCAAACGATTCCATGAAACCAAACATAAAACAATGTATGTATCAACCGATAACTGACGAAACAATACAAGTATCAAACGATACTGTGAAACCAAACATAAAACAATCCGTATATCAACTCATAACATACGAAACAATACAAGTATCAAACGATACTGTGAAACCAAACATAAAACAATATGTTTATCAAATGATAACACACGAAGCAATACATAAAACAACCTAGTACCCGTACCCGTTACAATCCCGCTCTGTTCCCATCCCCGATAGAGTTGACCGAAGGTCCTTGCTGATATGAAAGATACCCTTCGGGGTTTCTCGTCGGTCATTTTGGTGGGGGTGTTGTCTTTCGGGGTTCCTTGTCCAGTGCTATCCAATACTTCCTGGCCTCTTTTGATCTTGTCCAGGTCTCGGACTTTGCGGAGCTCCCTGGTATCGATATTTTCGATAATTATCTGTGCTATGCGATCCCCTTTTTGGATCATATAGTCCTCATCCTTCACGTCTATTAGTAGGACTTGGACCTTGCCCCTATATTCCGCATCGATCACTCCCATGCCTGTGGTAATCCCTTGTCAGGTGGCCATACCACTCCGTGGAGCCATTCTTGCATAGGTGCCCTCAGGTAGTCCTACTACAATTCCTGTTGGTATTATCTTTTGTCCTCTTGCGGGGACCATTGTATCTTCCATGCTGTACAGGTCGTGACCTGCAGCCTTCTTTGAACCTCGTGTTAGTTTCCTAGCATTCGGGTATAACACTTGTACCCTTATGCCTTCATCGTGGGGGATCGCTTCTTCCTGTTTGTTGTTCATGTGGAGGATCTGTGTCCTCAGGTTCTCTCTGATTGCTTGTTCTCTGCCGATTGTTTCAATCGTTGGGCAAGTTTCCAGGCACAACTGCGTGCATAGTTCACTGTTAAAGTTCATTTGGCCTGCTTCCTAATCGATATTCGCATTGTGTCGTTTTAGCCAGGGTGTTCCTAGTAGCGCACTGTATTTCTGTCAGTGCGCTACCAGGAATGTTATAGCTTCGTGATTTGACCCGATCTCCATTACCGCCTGTGCTGTATGTGTGATGGGTCCTGCTTTGCTTTTTTCCCCATGGACCACGTATATGTCTTGGCTTCTTCATCTTTTTCACGGGTAATCCGCGGGTTTCACGGAAGTTTCTGGCGATGAAATCCTTGCTTGCTCCTGAATTGAGCATCGCATTTGTCTCTGTCTCTTTGTCTGTTGTGCATAGTTTTATCTTAATCATAAGATGTTCATTGTTGTTCTCGTAACTGTTCATGTTGTTGATTGTTGCCTTATTGCCTTTTCTCGTTAATACGGGTGTCTTGTTTTTCCTGGTTGATATATGTGTGATACCGGTGGGTTTGCCTCATTCCTCGTCCCGCAGACCACTATTTGCTAGGGACTTTATTCGTTTAAGGTCTCCTGCCCTTCTATCCTCTCCGTAGCTTCCATTTCTGGGAGTTTGGTCTCCTTTCGTGGACAACCCCGGATGAAGTGCCCTTTCCGTCCGCATCGGGGGCATGCATTCTCTTTTCTTCTTTTCTGGTATTACTGGTCGGACAACTGTTGGAATCGCCTGTTCCTTCTTCCTGCCGCGTCCAAATCCATCGGGTCTCCTGCTGGTGGCGGTCTTGGTGTGTTGTTCGGTCAGTAGGTTCCATTGTTGTTGTGCGGCGGGGTCGGGTACTGTATCCCCTTGGTTTTGTTTTGAGCGTGTCTAATCAGATGGATTTGGTCTTCTTTGTTGACGGCCCATACTGCGAAGGCTTCTCCTGTTTGATTGGTCTGGTCCGAGCTTATCCAAGTCTCTTGCAGGCTTTCGTTAGTACCGCCCA
Organism: Tuber magnatum; assembly: GCA_003182015.1. Lineage (NCBI taxonomy): Eukaryota > Fungi > Ascomycota > Pezizomycetes > Pezizales > Tuberaceae > Tuber > Tuber magnatum. The sequence continues at coordinate 4,053,951 of PYWC01000002.1, read as the reverse complement.
GGAGATGGCGGTACTCCATGTCGTCGTTGTATTCCGCTTCAACGGATATCATGTGGAACTTGTGCCAGTAGTCAGAAAAGTTGTCTTTTCCTTGTCTCATCTTCTCCAGTTCCAGACTCGCTATTTCCTTGGCGTTTCTGTCTCCAAATCGAGTATGGAGCATTTCTTTAAACTCCTCCCACTAGGGCCATATCCGGTCTTGTTTTCCTTCCACGTAGGGCATTATCCATTGCCCTGCCGCCTCTCGTAAGAGGGACTCGGCATAGTCCACCTTAATCGTGTCTTTCCCGACTCCTTACCTGTTACGTGTTCGGGCCAGGCCCTAGTCACGTAGCGGTACGATAGGAGCAGATGGCCTCATGATCAACACGAAGCCAGCGCTGCTTGCTAAAGCAGGCTTCGAACGGGGTGTAATAGGAGATCAAAGAAGTAACCGTTCAACCAAGTATATTTGGGAATACTGTCTGTCGAAGTCTGCTGTTTCCATTGCGGGAATCCGGGGTCTTTAAATACAGCATATCGCTTATCTCCAGTATGAGCGATATTGCAAAACCTTGTGTGTATCAACCAATAGCACACGAAACGATACAAGTATCAAACGATACTGTAAAACCAAGCATAAAATAATCTGTGTATCAAGCGATAGCACACGAAACACTACAAGTATCAAACGATACTGTGAAACCAAACATAAAACAAGGTGTGTATCAACCGATAGCACACGAAACAATACAAGTATCAAACGATACTGTGAAACCAAACATAAAACAAGGTGTGTATCAAACAATAGTACACGAAACACTACAAGTATCAAACGATAGTGTGAAACCAAACATAAAACAATCTGTGTATCAAACGATAGCACTCGAAGCACTACAAGTATCAAACGATACTGTGAAACCAAACATAAAACAACAACATAAAACACTAGTAACCCGTACCGGTTACACTCCCAAAATAAAATAACAATTTCACCAAACAAATCAATCCAAGGAAATCCTAATAGCCGGTAGTTCTGCTATTCTCCGGAAAAGACCCGTCCTCATCGTCATCGCTATCGTGCCGCAATCTCTAGTCGTCCTGTAACATCCATTCTGCACCTTCCAATCATCTCTGCAAATACTCTCCACATGGCGCTCCGCGCACAAAGCAACCAGACTCCCAGTAATGTGGCAGGTACAAAAAGTTCCGAACTATCCGGTCCTCCCATCCCTCCGTCTAGACATCGATTCGTCCGCAATCCTCGCAGTGATCGATGTAGAAAATCTTCCAGTATGNTAGAGTACACGTGTCACCCCAATCGTTTCCTGCAACAATCGAGCAGGGGCTTTCGGGAGGTACAGGGGCCTCTTTGGGGTACTCAGTATAGGAGAAAGGAGGGGAAGTAGGGGAGAACTCCTGCGTGGGCTCCTTTGTGTTTCACTCTTGCTCGTAGACTGTGTTATCTGAGATATCATCTGATTCTTTCCTATGATGGTGGACATAGAGTGGATGCAAGTCTGGTTCTCCCTCGTAAATTCGGAAAAGGGCGTCAGCTAAATAGGTCGTGCTTCCTGGTGCGTAGACTACTTTCGCATCTTATTTTCGCAAGGCACTTAACCATCTCACCTGTTTCCTGCTAGGGTTCCTGGCCATTCGCAGGTGTGTCAAGTGTTGGTGGTCTGTAATTATCGTGAAGGAATTCCCCATTAGTACATTGTGGAACCGATTAAGTGCTTCCACAATCGCTAAGGCCTCTTTATAGGTGGTCCCATGGTTCATCTGAGCATTGGTGAACTTTCTACTGTTTAGGGCGGCTGGTCGTGCCATCTCATAAGTGGGTCCTTGTCCCACCCATGCTCCAACTCCTAAATCTGAGGCATCTGTAACCAACCAAATTGGTTCCTTGCTCCGTATGTCTAGTGGTCGCATGACTTGGTGATCGATAATCCTTTTCCGGACGCTATCAAATGTGGTCTGGTAGGTTGTTGTCCATACGAATTCGGTGTTTCCCGTTAAGTCGCTTAGTGGTGCCGTCAATGTCGCGTAGTTTGGGAGAAACTGGGCCACATAGTTCACTATTCCTAGGAATCATTGCAATTCCTGCTTGTTTTTTGGTGTTTCCCATTCTGCAATAGATGATATTTTCTGGGGGGAAGCATGGATTCCCTCGTTGTCCACTATGTGTCCTAATACTTCCAGTTTGTTTGCAAACAGTACTGATTTCCTCTTGCTCGTGTAGAATTCTGCCTTCCTGAGTCGATCAGATACTTGGCGTATGTGTTGTTCGTGTTCCTCTGATGTGTCTGAAAATATGAGAATATCATCAATCTATACCCATACAAAATGGTGTAAATATTCGCTTAGGAGGTGTTCCATTATTCATATAAATGTTGCTGCTGTATTTATGTCTTCTTGGAGCATGACTTTGCTCACAAATCCTCCGAATGGGGTTTTGAATGAGTTGAACTTAACACTGTCCTTGTCCACACGTGTTTCGAAGTATGCGTCGCTTAGGTTGATCTTACTCCTGAATTTTGCTCATCCTATTCGGTTAAGGATCTACTGTTGATTTGGAATTGAAGGACTATCCATGACTGTGTTGTCATTTCTCAGTTTCAGGTCCACTAGGGGGCGGATCCTTCCATCTGATTTGGGTTGTACAAACATAGGCGCCGCTCCGGGAACCTCCTGTCTTACAATTATTCCACTTCGTAATTTCTCGTTTATCCAGTTCCTAAGTTTTTCCTTGTAGGCTTCTGCCATTGAGTATGTTGGTTGGTTGCGTAGGTCGGTTGGATCCTTTAGCCGAATGTGGTGGCTAATCTTACACACTGGGGGTAGTGTTTCAGGGACTTTGTCCAGGAATACATCCCTGTATTCTTCCAACAATGTTTTTGAGGTGGCGTCTGACACAGCGGCTCGGAACTCCCCGCTTGTTGGTTTGCATAGCACACGTAGCTTGTTATCGGGAAATTCTACTGCTGTATCCCCACACCTGATAAGATTATTGTGTCTTTTCAGGAACGGCATTCCAATCAGGGCGTCGTACTTTGTCCAGTTTCCTACCATCATCTGCTGATTTGTCCATTTCTTTTTCCCGATTCCTACGGTCAGTCCACATTTCTTGTGGCTAGAAGAGCGGGATCCTTTCATAGCCATATTGACTGTGTTAGGTTGGGGTAGGGGTTCTGTAGGGATGCCATAGGTAGCAATAAAGGTGGCGCTAATTATGTTGCAGCCGATTGTTCCCGTGTCAAATAGTACCTTTGCTGGCTGGCCTTCTATATAAATCGTTCCTTCAAGAGCGTCACGGGGTCTGATTGCCAGCATTGGTTTTTTTTGCAGATTTTCCATTTCCACTGAGTTAATTTCCACTTCGTCATATTCAGTTGCTTCCATGTGATTCGCGCTTGTCTTTCGCTTAGCGGCCTTTCCCTTTCCTTTCATGGCATAGCAATCTTTGCGCAGTGTCCTATTTTCCCGCATTCGAAACATGTCCCTTGCTCGCGTCATTTCTGTTTCTTGTCCTTCCTGTCCTTTGAATCCTTGTGGTATGGTTTATCCTTCTTCTTGTTGTCCCGCAATGATGATCCTTTGCTATTCCTTTGCTGTGGCACATGGGTTCGGTAAACTCCCGTTTCATACAGGACAGCATCCTTCCGTTCGGCCCGCTTGACTGTCTTGTCAAAGGAATCATCATCCTCCTCCATGGGTTCTACCTCCTGACGTAGTCTTGGATGCATTGCTTCATACAATCTTTGTTTCAGCGTATACTGAGANGCACCCTCGCCACTTCACGAAGCACCTAAGTTCCTGGATCCTCCTAGTGCGTACGTGAACCCTGCGAGTGTACGAAATGACCTCCCCTTTGACTATCTTTTCAACCTCCAATTCCAAATCGCCATCTATCTCCTCTGGTGCTCGGGGAGGTTGTTCCCGAGCCGGTCGAACGGATGTTCGATATGGCTCTAACAATGATACATGGAAGACGGGGTGGATCTTCCCGCGTTCCGAGATCTCTAGTTTGAATGCTCGGTTTCCGTGTGGCTCGAGGATTTTGAAGGGCCCATATAGTTTTGGGCTAAGCTTTTTGGAGGGTCGTTTGGTATGGATATTCTTGACGTTAAGCATCACCAAGTCGCCCATCTGAAAGTTTGGTTGTGGCCTTACTTTCTGGTCATGGTGCCGTCCCATTGCTTCTCTGGTTGCCTTCCAGGTTGCCATCGCCTGTCCATGTATTTCCTTCATCCAGTGAGCATACGTGGTGGCTCCTGGGTTTCGAGCTTCTCGCTCCTTCACCCACTCCGTCTGTGGGTGGTATCCATAGTTCGCGTAGAACGGAGTGAGTCCGTGCGCACTCGTAACGGAGTTATTGTAGGCATGCTCCGCTAGCAGGATCAGTTGGTGCCAGTCATCCTGATTGTAGTTGACGAAGCTTCGGCGATAGCCTTTCAGCTCTTGGTTGGTTCTCTCTGTCTGCCCGTCCATTTGAGGATGGTATGCCGTTGACATTTTTGGCTTAATGCCTAAGAGTTTGCAGAGTGATTCCCAAAATTCTCCCGCGAACTTTGCGTCCATACCCGAGATGATTTCCGTCGGTAGCCCATGTAGTTTCCACACTTCCCGGAGGAATACCTGGACTACATCCTTTCCCATTGCATTTTCCCTTAGCCCTATAAAGTGGGCTATTTTGGTGAAGCGGTTGACTACCACCATGATTTGAGTGTTCTCTTCTGACTTCAGTAACCGCGTTATGAAGTCAGTAGAGATAGAGGTCCACGCCGTGTAGGGTATTTCCAATGGCTGTAGAAACCCGTATCTCACGTGCTGTGGCATTTTGTTATGTTGACACTCCTCACGTGACCATGCGTAGTCATTGACCCATTCCGCGAGCCCCTTCCAGTAGAAGTCCCTGGTTATGATTTCCACTTTCTTTTCCTGGCCGAAGTGCCCAGCGACCCTGAAGTCGTGGCTGCTTTGAGCAATCAGCGTTTGCAGAGCCTCGTTCTTTGGGATGAACAGCCGTCCCTTGTAATACAGGAGGCCATTTTCCATAGACCAATGCTTTGGCATACTTTTTCCTTCTTCTCGGAGTCTTTCCAACTCCTTCTTCCTCACCTTCCAGACCTGGCCCACCTCTCCCTTCTCCTCCATCTGTCTTAGGAATTGGGCGTCAAACCTCTTTGCCGTCGCCTTGACCACTACTATATTGGTCAGCATGGTTTCTTCCGTCGTCAGGGCCTTGTGTCGTCCCTGATCGCACTCATCGAAGTATTGGTTTAGCCCCCTTTCTTCCCTTAGTTGACTGGTTTTGGTCTGGGTTTCGACCACACTGGTTCCCATGCCTCCGAATCCGTCCTGGCCCCTCGCAGTGTCCTCTAGCTCCATCACATTGTGGAGTTCCCCATCATGAATCCTTCCTATTGCACGTTGCGCAACTCGTTCGCTCTTCACCACGTGGTAGTCCTGTTTCTTCAGGTTGAACGGTAACACCTTCACCTCTCCGCGGTAGTCCCTGTCAATGACTCCTGCCCCGACCATGACGCGATGGCGGGCAGCAAGGCCACTTCTGGGAGCTACTCGGCCCCAGCTTCCCGCTGGTAATGCTAAGGCTATTCCGGTGGCTACAATCGCTTGTCCGCGAGCAGGCACTACTGCTTCTTCCAGCACGTAGAAGTCGTGTCCTGCCGCTTCGCTTAAGCCCCTTGTCGGAATTCGAGCTTCCGGGTGTAACCGCATAGCTCGGGCATACTCAGGTTCAGGTGTCTTCTGACCTAGACCAGGTTCCTCCTCTTGTCCTACCACTATAACCATAAGNGGCCTCGTGATCAACACGAAGCAAGCGCTGCTTGCTAAAGGAGGCTTCGAATGGGGTGTAATAGGAGATCAAAGAAGTAACCGTTCCACCAAGTGTATTTGAGGATACTGTCTGTCGAAGTCTGCTGTTTCCATCGCGGGAATCGGCAGTCTTTAAATACAGCATATCGCTTATCTCCAGTATGAGCGATATTATAAAACCTTGTTTGTATCAACTGATAGCACACAAAACGATACAAGTATCAAACGATACTGTAAAACCAAACATAAAACAATGTGTGTATCAACCGATAGCACATGAAACACTACAAGTATCAAACAATACTGTCAAACCAAACATAAAACAATGTGTGTATAAAACGATAGCACACGAAACACTACAAGTATCAAACGATACTGTGAAACCAAACATAAAACAATAACATGAAACCCTAGTAACCTGTACCGGTTACAGTACCCCTTAACCTTGAAGTTCTGTTCCAACTGACTTAGGAACTGTCCTAGTTTTTTGCAGTCTCCCTCATAGAGGTCCAGTTCCTTTGCTTTCGGTCTTGACTGTGGGTAGGCGTTAATTGCCCACTGGAACCTCGCCATCTGGTCCTCTGTTATCATCAGGGCCTGTGCCGTAGGTCCTGTCAGGAGTGCTGGTGTTGCCGCTGCGGCCATCCTTCTTAGTCCCGGTGTTCCGCGGTGAGAAATATAGTGGCGTGAAGTTTGTTCGTGTGTAACTGGACTTGCTGCTCGTGAGGGTTCCTGTTAGGCGGTAGCCGACTCTAAGGACAAGCGAGTCTGGAGTAAGGCCCGATAGGTGACAAAGTGATTCTCTAGTGAGGCTCACTTATGATGTCAAGAGGAAATGTATGTCTCTATTGTAGAACGAATATATTGATAAGATCTCTTCTCCATCGCTGATGATCTATAAAGCATGGGAGGCACCGCGATATTTATATTCTGCGTCTGGGTGTTCGCGGCCTATCTATTCCTCCCACCTTTCTCTGTGCGAACTTCGTAGACCCTGAAAACCTTTACCCCGCTTGACTCTGATTTCCTCGGACAGCCGGGAGGGTGTCCCACCCCTCTCCTTGCTACACCGGTGCAAATTATAGCCACAGGAACTCCTTCACCGTGGCAAGCGGTTACTGGTCCTTTCTCTGCATACGGAGTGATCAGCTCTGGCGACAGACTTATCAATGCAGGTGGATTTCCCATCCATCGGCGTCAACCCGTAGGAAGCATGCTTCTATCTTATCGCGCCAATGGTGGTCAGGCCTCATTGTGCTCAGGGTTGATCTTTTCACGCAGTAGGCCCTCATCTGACTCTACCTTGTTATGCCTTTGGGGTGTGGGTGAACGATCATCTTCTTAGGCGTCGTCCCCTTATCCGGACTTTCCTCCACATTCGTCCACCAATGGACTTGAAATTCGGTCTTATGGCCCTTATGGCAGCCGGGGACTCCTATCGGAGTAGCCTGCCTCCCCCCGGTTGGCATCCATCCATTGGTGCAGCTGAGGGATCTTTGCATGCGTTTATCTCCACAACCAAGCAACCGATTTAGTTCGTTTGACCTTGTCAGGATAGCCGAGAGTCCTCTCTTGAGGATTCAGGGAAAACCCCTCGGTCGGTGACCTTTGGTGGTGGCGTAAATGCGGGTTTTGTGCCGGCGTCATATTGGTAGAAACTATTCTCCAAATACTCCGACTGTAACGTGTTCGGGCCAGGCCCTAGTCACGTAGCGGTACGATAGGAGCAGATGGCTTCATGGTCAACACGAAGCGAGCGCTGCTTGCTAAAGGAGGCTTCGAATGGGGTGTAATAGGAGATCAAAAAAGTAACCGTTCAACCAAGTATATTAAGAATACTGTCTGTCGAAGTCTGCTGTTTCCATCGCGGGAATCAGCGGTCTTTAAATACAGCATATCNCCAGGTGCGCCTTGCACTGTTCTGCCTGGAACGCCCATCTGCTCGCGTCTTCAATGAATAATAGGGGATGTTGGCGATGCCACCAACCAAAAGGTATTATCAAGTCATGGATCCCCTGGCTCATGACTTCACAGGTAATTTCTGAACAATGTCAGTTAGCCCCTATTTCTAGCATGATAGGGGTCATATAGCACCTTCCCGCATTTTGGGACTGTGCTCCATCAAACCCAGTTATACTAACTGGCGTATCTTGTCGGATCGTTGCTAGTCCCAGCTTTTGGACTAGCGCGTTTCGTATGACAAAGATCTGTGAGCCCGAGTCTAATAACACGCGAATCGGTACTTGTTCTCCTTGTATTCGTAGGTATGCTGTGCCCTGAGGGCACTCGTAATAGGTAGGTGTTCGGACTTGAGTTTTCTGTCTTTTTGGTTCCCCCGTAGGGTTACCCTGTCTTCATTTGCGGGACATTTTCGGGGTATTCAATAATCTTGGGTGTTCGTTATTGTGCCCACACAATTTTGACCATTCGGGCCCTCTCAGACAAACTTGGTCCCTTTGGTGTGCAGCGCCTTTATTTACCTTCTTTCCCCTCAGTAACGATATTTAATCATACTGCTCTATGCCATCAGTGTATTGATGAGGGAGCGACCTTTCTAACCCGGCCTTGGGTGTTTGACTCCTGCTGTTACGTACGATTTAAGGCGAGCACACTGTCCTTTGTCTCGCCTAGCAACCTGCAGCCTACCTACTCGCCGTTGCCAGTAGTGCCTTCCTGGGACTGGGTGAGCGCCTTCAGGCGGTCCTGCGCTATCCTGACTTATTTCCCGTGCATGACCTTTGAAGAAAAGAGTTAGGGCGCCCTGAGTTGCTCCCCGCGACAGTCCCCTCTTTATGCATGCTGGGTTTGAACCTTCTCTACCCAGGGAGGAGTATAAAGTCTTGCCGTCCCGCATCCGGGTCGGGGGTCATTCTTGATTTCATCCTCCTGAGATGGGTTAACTTTCTCCGTTATACATGCTTTCTCATGCCTTTCACACTTCTGTCCCTGCCCACGCTCAGAACCCAGTCAGCGCGGTTCGCCTTCCTTCTTGACTAAGCCGTTGCCCTAGCTCGGAACCTAGGTCGTGGTTTTTATACAGGGCTCCTGGTTGTTTGATCTATCCCCCTTCTTGATCCGACAACTCCCAAAGTCTAGGTGCTGGTGGCACATGGGTTTGGTTTACCGCTGGCCTTGGGGCAGTATTCCGAACCTCCATGTTTCGGGGCCTAAACTTCGCTGCTTTCCGCTGTCCTATCGTTGCGACAACGGCTGCCTTCCTACAAGCTCCCCACCTGTGGTTGGTGAGTCCGCAACGGGTGCAGCTTTTATTTTCCCGGCGTTGGTCGACCAAGTTTTGAGGTATTCCTTCGTGAGCCTTCTTCCAGTCGGTATGCTCTACCCCGGGTGTCTTGGTCGGCTTGTTGGTTTGGGCGAACCTTGCTGACTTGAAGTTTCCAGGTGCTATCTTGCTCTGGAACTTGCTAGGTCGCCCTTCTTCCTTTCCTCGCTTCGGCTCCTTTTCTCTGTCCTCCCGGCGTCGTTTTAGGGGTCAGGAAGAACTCGACGAGCCGGACGGGTTGTCTCGTCGTTGCCGTTCGCTGTCGAGGAAAGCCTCTTCCAGGTTTCCGACCGCTCGAAGATGCTCCAGCCATTCGGCGTCGGTGTTGTATCATTTATGAGACAACCGTTTCAGTATTGCCTCTGGTAGTCGGTCCTCGACCATCTTCCTCCACGCCGTTCCTTGTAGCTTGGCCTTGATGTTCAAGTTTTCCATGTGGAGAAGGTACTTGTCGATGTCCTTCTCGTACTTGATCTTCCCCATCTGTGCTAAAGCTTTCCGGTCCTCATTGATCGGTGAGAATCAGGCGATGATCTCGTGCCAAAACTGTTCACACGTCAGGAATTCAGGACGGGCGGCATACCCTTCGAGCCCTTCCATGCTCTTCCTATACCAATTGCTGAAGGGTGTCACATCGGCACCCTTCCTCCTTCCCAAGGTATAGATAATCCTATCTTTATCCTCCATCCACAGCACGGGATTTCGGCTAAAGTAGTCCTGGCACGTGTGCAGCCAGGTCTTTATATCCTGGTAGGACCTTGCTTCGTACACGAATGGAGGGTCGGCGGGTTTCTTTTGATGCAGCGCAGTTTGTCGGGCCAACTCCTTGGCCAACTGCAACATCATCTGATGTTCCTCCTCTGCCTTAGCCGTCCTTGGCCTTCCTGGGGCCAGCAGCCCAGGCCGGTGGCTCGGCCCTTCCCCTCCGTTATCTGACCCGTCGTCCCATGGGTTTGGGTCTCCTGCTCCTTCGGCGACATTGTGAGGTGCCGCGGTGTCTTCTCGGCCACCCTGTACAGTCTCTGGCCGGGTACTTTGTTCCGCGGGTCCCTTTCCCTTGTCTTGTTGGGACAGCCCTGATCGTCCTCGCCCGGTTTCTCCATCTTGGGTCGATCCCCCCTGATAAGAGCCTAGTGCGGTCTGTACCAGTGCCGTCATTTCTCTTGTTGAATCGGCAAACATGTGGGTCATGCTCTGTTGCATGTCCCTAAGCCTGGTTGTTACCTTTTTGTCAAGCGTCTGTAGCTCGGTAACAAAGTGCAGCTCCCGGGTTCCCCGACGTCGCCGTTCCTCATCTAACTCCTTCCGGAGTCTATCCAGGCCTGTGTAGAGCTCCTGGTCTCTACTAACCGATTCTTGGATGGTGCGTCCCAGGTTCTGGTGCAGCTGTCCGCTGACCGCTGCTTGCTGTTCCGATCGCTCGTGCATGTGAGCGAGCGCTGCTTCAATCACTCCCTTAAACCTGGTGATCTCGGCCACTACCTCTCCCTCCAGTTTTCTACTCTTATTTTGCCACCGCGCCAATTCCTCTCCAACCAACTTCCCCCTGTTCAGCAGTCGCTCTCTTACTTGAGCAAGGCCTTCTGCCATCTCTTCCCCGTCGTCAGATAGGGTCCCGTATGCAACCATCTGATCATTTTGGGTTTGGGTGACGCTGCGGTCCCACCGTCCGATCAGTGTCCCAATGTATGTGGTGAAAGCACCCAAATCGGTAGTGTCCGAGGGGGTTGGGGTCCCAGAGCGTGACCTCTGCCTGCTTCGTTTTTTGGTGATGCTTTGCGTCGGTCCGCGGGGCACTGATGGCCCTGACGCGTTCCTTGGTGTGGGGGTGGAACCTAGCCTTAGCGGCGGGATGTTATCTCCAGGAGGTGGTGGTGGGAGTGGATAGGGGCTATCTTGGCCCGGCCCCCATGCGGAAATTAGNGGGATGGTACTCTGGCCGTCTGCTTAGCACATCCGGTTTCCCGCCACTCAACCCTGGTCGGTACACGATATTGAAGTTGAAATCTGCTAACTTCTGTGCCCACCTTATCTGCCTGGCACTCCAGGCCTTGGTCGTGAGGAAGTATTGTAGATTCTGAAGGTCAGTAAACACCGTGATGGGTTTATTTGTTCCTGCGAGGTAGTGGCGCTATTCCTGGAATGCTTCAACTAGGGCGAGCAACTCTTTATCGTGGACATCGTAGTTGCGTTCCGCTGAGTTGAGCTTTCGGGAGTGAAATGCTATAGGGTGTAGCCTTTTTTCAATGTATTGTGATAGCACGCACTCTTGCGCGAAGTCACTAGTATCCATTTCTACTACTGTGTTCCTGTCTGGGTGGAAGTATGCCAGGATTGGCGCCGTCACGAACTGTTCCTTCAGGAATTCGAAAGCCTCCTCCTGCTCTTTTCCCCAGGCGAAGCCCTTTGGGTCGCCTTTCAATAGTTCCGTTATGGGTTTACAAGTTCCGGAGAAGTTCTTAATGAATCTTCGGTAGAAATTTGCAAATCCCATAAACATTTGTATGTCCTTTACGGACTCAGGTCTCTTCCATTCCCTTATGGCTTTGACCTTTCGATCACTCATAGTGATCCCATCCGTCTTCACTATGTATTCCAGAAATTCCACCGTTTCGGTGTGGAATACTGATTTAGTGATAGACACTGCTAAGCAGTATTTCCGCAACGCGGTTAATACCTCCTTTACCAACTTGATGTGGTCCTCCTCGGTCTTGGAGTAAATTAGCACATCGTCGATGTATACGACTACTCCCAAGTCTAGGAATCTTCTCAGGACCACGTGCATCATGTCTTGGAAGGTGGCGGGCGCGTTTACCAGCCTGAACGGCATTACCCGATATTCGCAATGACCGTACCGAGTGCGGAAGGCCGTTTTCCACTCGTTCCCCTCTTTTATGTGTATCAGGTAGTACCCATCCTTTGAGTCCAACTTGGTAAAGATACGCGACCCGACTACGCGGTCTCTGAGTTCGCTCATGGGCGGTAGGGGGTACTTGTTGGCGACAGTAACCTTGTTTAGCCCGCGGTAGTCCACACATAGCCTCAGCCGTCCATCAGGTTTCGGCACAAACAGTATTGGTGCACCTGCGGGTGACTGGCTCGGGGTTATCTTTCCCTCGCACAGCATTTTGTCTAGGTATTCTCACAATGCCCGTAGTTCCTGTTCGGACAACGGGTATATTGGCCCCCATGAGGGCTTCTCGCCTTTAACTGCCTTGATCTCATGATCAAAGGTATTATGGTTTGGGAGCTGTTCCGCTGCCTGAGGCCGGAAGAGATCGGTGTACTCCCGGTAGGGCTTTGGCAGCGTTTCCATCACTACTGCCTCAGGGTCCTCTGGGCCTGTGATTCGGCCCACATATCTGGCTGCGGGGTCCGAGGCCACTGTCTCGTCCCACTCGATGCAGATTCCTTCATCTTCGGGTTCCAGGTGCGCCTTGCACTGTTCTGCCTGGAACGCCCATCTGCTCGCGTCTTCAATGAATAATAGGGGATGTTGGCGATGCCACCAACCAAAAGGTATTATCAAGTCATGGATCCCCTGGCTCATGACTTC